>APFE031211063.1:8553-20683 GCA_000404065.3 Pinus taeda | reverse complement strand
AAAGAAAATTGGCCCTTGGCCCCTTGGCTAACCAAGGGTTGAATCCAATAATTGGCCCTTATCTAAGTGGGGGCTTGACGGTTGACTCCCTGGATCAGCCCTCAGCCAGGGCAGGGACCTGGCAATTTTTCCTTTTAAATTTTAGTAAAAACATTTTAATTTTTAAAATTTTAAATTTTCAAGAGCACACATGGATCAGTGTTGAGTCAAGAAGAGGGTGAAGGTGATGTTTGTTTTTTTTTAACCAAAGTCAATGACATTGATGACTAACCTTTCCATTTTCTCCCACTTTTTCCATGCAAACCTAGATAACATGTTCTATGTCAAATTGTTCAATGAAAACTCTTCCAATAAGCATTTTAATGTGCAAATATAAATTGACCAATTGTATGTAAGAGGTTTCTCGAGACCTAGTAGAGGTGCCTATTTAGGGAATTATTCCTTCACACACATACCATTTATTTTTCATTGTAAATATAAACTCGATAGATATATAATATAATAATAAAGGTAGCAAAAATTTGAAAGAAGAGTTTCTTCTTATTTTAAAGTCAAAGGTTTGTCCATTTACAATTATTTTCAAGTCCTTTCCACCCTCTCCTTATAATTTTTTCAATGTTATAGTTTCACTTAAGTTTTATGAAAAATTAGTTCTGATATATTTGCATAAATTCACTTCCTCCATGCTACTATTTTTATAGATGAAATTAATATAAGTGACCGTTTTATAATTATTTCCATAACCTTTGTTTTAGTACTGCTAAATAATCATACCCACAATAGAGAAAAAATAAAATTGAAACTTTCTAGTTGCTTGTTGAGATCATAGGAGCTTCTCACTATAAGAAAAACATTTTCACTATAAAAAATAAGAATGATGAATATTTCAATTGAAGATTCTAAGCACATCCTACTCCTCTCCTTATCCTTTTTTCAATGTTATAGTTTCACTTAATGTTATGAAATAAATTGGTTCTAAAATATTTGCATAAATTCATTTCCCCTATTGTTATACATGAAATTAGTACAAGCGATTATTTTGTAATTATTTCCATAATGTTTGTTTTAGAAGTGTCAAATAAACATATCCATACTAGAGAAAAAAAATGATTGAAACTTTTTAGTTGCTTATTGAGATTATAGGAGCTCCTCACTGTAAGAACAAAATTGTCATTATAAAAAAGAAAAAATATGAATATTTCAACTAAATATGATAGACACATCCTACTTCTTTTAAACAACCCTCTAACTTGTTCATATATAGGTGAAACATGGTAGGTATAGTAGGAACCTTTCTCAACTCATGCATTATAGTCAACTTCTTTCAACTACCCCTCAATGTGTTATTTTTTTAGGAATGAGTAGGTATTTATATATTAAAAAAAGTTGGGGTATGGGACATTACCCTCACACAGAGATTCAGATGCAAAAGTGGAGATATAATCTATGGATTCAAAATGGTTGACAACTCTATAGCTACAAATCCTTCTTGTGCCAACAACATGGAAACTATAAACTCCACATAAGGACCCTAGAATAAAGCATCATTTACATAATATCATAGATAACCAGTGTTATGAGGAAATAATAGATATTAATATGAAAACATTATTCAACAAGTACCGAGACCAATAGTGTCAGCCCCCCCGTTGAACGATAAGATGTCTTATTTTCCACAATGTCAAAGCCTACTTTGCCCATGTTATAAAGCATGTCACCGATGTTGGTGGGCCCCAACATTGTAACTTGAGCGCTTAATGAGTGGACCTCCTCACACAGAACTTCAATCAATTCCTCCATATTATATTGATGCCTAATCAACTTTGCTTCCACGAATAATTGAAAGGAACACCTTTGCCTTTCAGCCATGTCCTCCAATTTTTTAATAGAGGCCAAGAGCACTTAAGCTACTTTCAACACCCTGTATAAAACAATGCTGGTGGTGATATTCTCTTGAGATGTCAAAGGATTAACCATCTAGAAATAGAGACACAACACCCAATAAATAATATTTCTATTAAAATTTCTCCACACTCCAATGATCACATGAGAAAATGACACATAATTGATCTAAGGGATTGAATAACTTTATAAATAGACAAGATTAGGGCCATATTACAAGACATAGTGAAAGAAGATTTTAGGATCCATGAAAAAATTCTCAACTGGCTAGAGAATTGATGGTAAATAATTACCATAAAAAATCCAAATTAAATCCTTCCCACTACTCCAAAAACTAAAATTTGGAGTCAATGAAAACCACATCAGCTCCCACCAGGTGAAAATTAAATAAATAATACACTCAAGACTAGGGATTAATGAAGAATTCCACTTGTATAAATTGATATAACATTGGCACCAAGTCGAAGGAATTTGTGGTTGAACAAGGAGTACCCATCAGATCCTAAGATCCATGCCTATCTGAAAATAAGCCATGTGGTAGAAATAGAGGTTAGGATATGGCCACAAAAAAAGATGGAGGATTGCCTCACTAATGACAAAATCAATAAAGGAATAATTTATTCTTGGGACTCCAAACATGGATAAGGAGATGATAAGGATAAGGATTGCCTCCAAACAACCTTGATTACACCATAATAGTCCAAACATAACTAAGGTATGGGAATATTAACAAAACTATGATCCAAAGCCAACCTTGACCCAGAGTTGATCCTTTATTAGCAAGGGCATTTGACACTATATTCAATTTCTTGTACACATGGAAGGGATCCAACTAATCAAACTAAGAGGAAGAAACAATAGTCCTACGGATCAAGTGTGATATCCCCACCCAAGGTTCTCGTATTGATTATGTAATAGATGTAATGTAAATTTCATGCAAGGTTTAAATTCAAGAAAGAGGGGACCAAGTCAAGGGACACGGATTCCAGAGCTGAGATGGATGATTGTTGCTTGAGATGTTGTGGTTTATTGTGCCAAGGAGAAACCTGGATTTCCAAGGCTTCCATTGATGGTTGGCTAGTGCAAGGATTTAATGAACTAGCTTATGAAATTAAATGGGTTGAGGGAAGTTACTCAGGCCCATGCTTGCTTAAGAAAACACTACAAGCAAGGAGGGCAATAACTTATGAAGGAGATGTAAAACTACAAACAAGAAGGATGCAACAATAAATAAGGTGGATAGAAATGTTGACTAGGGGCATTGGGAAATAAAAATAAAAAGGAGAGGACACACGGGAGGAGGATACGAGAAGGGGAAGCCTTCAAACAACAATCGGAAGGCATGGAACAAGGAACAACAGCCCATTTCAGTTCTTGGAAGAGGAGAAAAAAGACCTTTGCTTAGAAGGAGACTGATAAGATGACTGGGAACCAAGCCTTCAACAGAAACTTGCAACATAAAGTCTGAAGAGAAGATAAGAGACGGGAAGAGAAGGGGATCGGTTCTTTGTCCTTGGAGGGTGTGGGTTGAGTGCTAGTCTTTGGAGCCCTAGAATAGCTTGGGGTCCCTAGAGGGTGTGGGTTGAGATAGGATCCTCAGAACCCTATGACAACTTGGGTCCCTAGAGGTTATGGGTTGAGAAAAGAGGTCTCTAAAACCCTATAATAGCTTGGGTCCCTAGAGGTTATGGGTGGGGTGAAATCTATGGGGCCCTGTAATAGCTTGGGTCCCCTATAGGCTACGGGTTAAAATAACCACTCTGGACCCTTGTAATAGCTTGGAAGGAGACCATCCTAAAGTTGAAATAAGCATAGGATTGATCACAATCTTTGGTTACTGCTCTGATTGGTACAATGGATTTCGGACTCCCTCGGAGGGGGTGAATCACTGTATGTGCACTTGGGGGTGAGGTTGGGACGTCTGGACTCCCTATGCAGGAAAAAAAGAAGTAAACAACTATTGGGATTGAGGCAAGAGGTCCTCTAGAGTACTTGACTTATCTGACAACTTGTGTGTGGTCCCGAAAGTAAGAATTTCCCCCTCAAACTCTGAAATTTGACTCAAGGATGGCATCTGCAAGTAACAGTGGTTGGAACTGTCTATGGTTGGGTGGAGAGTCATTGTCCCAGATTGAGTTGCCCTGTAGACTTAAATATACATATTTGTAAATTTTGCTTCCATTTAAATAGGTTATGTTGTATTGTTGTTTATAATGGTTCTAGAAAACAAGGACTTCTTTTGTGTTGTTTATGTGTATACATATGGTGCAACTTGGAGAGGATATTCTTCTTATATGTATGTTGAATATATGTGTGTATATGTATGTATTCTAGTTCTTGAACTTGAAAGAAAATGTGTTCAATAGCCTAAGTGATGGCAACCATAGAGTATCTGATGTTAAGACATGAAATGAACCTCATAACTGTAATGCCTAAGCTATGGGCCGAGGTTGACCCTTACTCTGAATAAAACACTTGTTTGTGCTTAGAATGACATAGTAATGGAAGAGAAATAAGTTCATGATATGTTTAACCGTGCTCAGAAAATAATACAATAGTGAAATTGAATGATCTTAATGATACATTTGAGGCCATAATCAAGCTTGAATTAAACCATTAAAAGTAGTGGTTTTTGAGACCCTTTTATTAAAGTACAACTTACATAAGATACCCTATGTTGGCGAGAGTTAGCGATTGTATACATTTGAGGAAATTTCTTACAAGTTGTTGTGTTGATAGGCAAGTAGTGTATGAATGATAGGGGAAGTTCCCTAAGGCTAGTCAAGCTTTGCAACTTTACTTAAATCTCCTACAACCATACTCAAATGGCCTCTAACCTTGCATTTGTAACAACCTCCATTCTCAGCACAAAGACTTTGGAATTAAGGGTTACAGGGCCTTTCAAATAGCCAAATTCCCTGGAAACCTTTGAGCAATGCTAAGGAGTAGCCTATAGGGCCAACATGTATTCTGGAATTATCAACGTGTGGTAGGTGAAGTGGAAACTTCTTGGAATATTACTCCAAGCCCATGGTGGGTAATGGACGCATGATCACCTACATCACTATGCGAGGAATTCCCTACCTGAGGGTAGGGAAGACCCACGGGCTAGAAATATCTTAGTGCATATAACACCCAACCTCAAGAGGGTAAACACCATGAAGTGCATTAGTTCATTGTTAGCAGAGCGTCGAAGTTTCGAAAAATAATATCTAAAGGTCTACCCAACCTCTGAGGAAGAGTCACAACCAGGTAGATTAATTGGAGAAGGTTTATGCAGTGATAGAGTTTTTATGTGGAGTGATCACTTAGATCCTCTTTTGATTTATTACATAACGCAGGATCGAGGTCCTCTAGCTAAGCCATGGCTAAGATCAAAATGAGACTGGTTGCAGTGCAAAGGGTCGAGTCTTGTGCTTAAGAGGGAGGATCAAGAAATATGATACCTTTGTTGATATGCACCCTAAACGTGGAGACACCTCATTGACACGCCATATTTTTCCCTTGAAGGTGACTGGATGAAGAAGTGAGGATGTGGCCAGAAGAAAACCTAAAAGGGTGTGTTGTTTGATAATATGAAAAATCAGGATGATGTTAGTAGGATCTATTGCCTCACATGCCATCCTGGACTTCTTGTGATTGGTCAAAAGACAATCTGACATGGTTCGGAGGTGGGACCCTCGAGGTTCATTCGTGGAACTTTTCTAAAAGAACAAGCTAAGGAGTGTTGGGATAAAGATGCAGGGATGACGTGACACATGACATGTGCCTTATAGTGTTGTTATTGGTGGGTGGGTTGGCCCATAACCCACGTAAGCCCATACGCATAGCCCATAAAAATGAGAAGAGGACGCAATGGAAAATGTTGGGAAAGGACTGGCAGGATGATGTCAGAGGTGTACATGGCAGGGTTTGTTTCTGGGTTCTAACACCATTGATCAAGGACTAGCTTATATACCATGTCAGTCTGCTAAGGTTCACCCAGAGGATTGTTAGTACGAAAGATTTGAAGGCAATGGGTAAGACCCAACGGGATGAAAAAAGCAGTTACATGGTAGAACCCACCTTAATGTTGCGATGCTATTGGTTAATATTTGTCCCACATGTTGAGTCATCCTGATGGGTTTATCCCAGAATAATAAAGAGAGAATTTATTTGCAACCGCCTGTAAGGTAAGCTAGCAGGATGATGTAGGTTATGCCATGCAAAAATACACTCGTGGAATTGGTTATAGTGGTAGACATGAGTGAAATACAAGCCAATGGGAAGGGAAGTCATATGGCCCCACCTTCCATGCAAGCCTGGTGGAAGAGTCCCGACAGTTGGTAAGTGGTGCTCTGTAGAGTGTGCTGGGAGGGACTTAGTGGGATGACATGGGCTAACCATGTAGGCCATCCATGCAAGCACGACAATGATACTATTGGACGAAATCGATCCCGTAGCTAGATCAACTCGAATCTATTGCAAGGAGAAATAAAGTGTTGTTGTGAGTGACGTTGTTAGGATGTCATGGTCCAGCGGTGGTGGAAGGAAAGAACAGACAAGCATTAGTCCAATGAGGAGATGGAATGGGGGCTTGCTATCTAAGTAAGCCCGAAACATAGAGCCTAATGAGGAACCTAACACATAGTTTTGGAAAGTGCCGAGAAGGAAATTTTGGGACAAGGAGGATGATTGTGTTGGCAGACGACATCAATTAGAGTGCAGGGGGGTAGATCCCATAGGATACATAGCCTGGGAGATTGACCCCGACAAGTTATAAGGGGGGTGTGAAGGATTGCACTGGGATGAAAGGGTTATGGGTTAAGCCCAAACCTTGGTCATTTCGTGTAGAATGTAACTAGGGGATCAGAAGAATAAGAATGGAACATAAAGGTGTCTGGCTTGGGAGCTTCGGCCTTGTGCCTTTCCTATATTAGTTTCACATAAAAATGAGGCTGATAGTGTAGAGTGATTAGTGAAAAGAATTCATCCCACAAAGGGCTAGACATGTTAAGAGCCTGGGAAAATGGAAATGAATGAGAGGAAAGAAGGGGAAAAAAATTATATACCCCGTCCCTCGAGGTGACAGAAGGAGTTGTGTATGTGACAACAAGGGAGAAGAATTAGGACAAAACTCCCTCAAAGCCTTAATCACTTGTTGGATAACAATCATTGAGTCTCTGAAAACTATTACTCTAGTGATTTTCCTCGCTACGGTTAATTCAAAGCCTTTCCACAAGGCGAGGTACTCAATTTGGTTGTTTTTTGTTCCTAGGCCCCATGCATATTGTGAAACAATTTTTTCTTCGAGGCTAAAAAAGTCCCCATTTGCTCCTACCTCCCCTAACACCCCTCAATGTTATTAATTTTATAAAGAAACATTTTTTTTTAATGACATTATGTATATTTAACACCAAATTCTATATCCAAAAAAAAATAAAAACAAAAGCTTTTTCCTTTATTTAAAAAAAATTATTAGATTGTTATCCACAACATCAAGAAATTCATAAAGTTCATAGAAATGTTAATCTCTAAAATTTATATTTATAATTTACTATGATTTAACTTAAAGCTATAAAAAACTTTTCAACTTCTCTATTATTATTTATATGCCCTACATTCTTATATATTATATATATATATATATATATATATATATATATATATAATATATTATAATTTTAAAAACACATTAAAAACTATTTCACCCGGGTTGAGCGCTCTTGCAGGGGTGGGCGCCCAACCCGAGTGAAATGCCAGTGGAGCCTAGCTCCCGGTTATTGTACAAAATCTTCATATATATAATAAAAGAAGTTCTCTTGCATATGATTGTATTCTTGCTGTTGTTCTATCATGTTGTTATTAATGGTTTCCGCACATTAATATAATAATTCATGTTTATAATGAATGTTGAAGGCGTAGTTTGTAAGGTAAGTTAACAATGAAAGATGTCGGTTACTTAGGCGGTGCTGTACCCGGCCAATTTAACAAAAAAAGAATTGGAGGTGTGACAGGTGGTATCAGAGTAGGTTCACAGGTGGTGAAGCCGTTTCTTGATAATGAACGCGAAGAAAAGACATGTATGCAGGGAAAAGTTATGGAGAAATCATGGATGAACAGTCCGGGTTTCGGGGACTTGATAGTTCATGGCAAGACCATTCAAGATCTGGTGGACACGAGGGCCACTCATAACTTCATGACGACACGATTGGCAAAAGAGGTTGGACTGATGATCTTCCCCTCGAATGTGGAAGTCAAGGCAGTGAACTCTAGAGCTAAAGTGGCAAGTTTGGCACATGAAGTGCCTGTGCAGATAAAAGAATGGAAGGTTCAGTTGGACTTCAAAGTGATGGAGATGAATGAATTTGATATGATACTCGGACATGATTTCTTGAAGGGCAACAGGGCTATTGTTGTCCCCTTCTGTGATGAGGTGGTGCTGGTTGGACAGTCACAAACTTGGACTTTGCTCACTCATAGGCAAAGGAGGGAAGTCAAGGTGCACCATGTTTCTGCACTAAGTTTGGAGATTTGATGCCTGATGAGCTACCGAAGAAACTTACACCAAGGCGTGCAGTGGACCATAGCATTGATCTTGAGCTAGGAAAGCAACCCCCAGCTAAAGCACCTTATCGATTGTCAGGGCTTGAGTTGGAGGAGTTGAAACGACAGCTAAAGGAGTTAGCTGATGCAGGTTTCATCAGACCTTCAAGGTCCCCTTATGGAGCTCTGGTATTGTTCCAGTGGAAGAAGGATTCAAATGAGCTACGGATGTGCTGTGATTATCGTGCATTGAACAAGTAGACGGTAAGGAACATGTATCCTTTGCCATTGGCTTCTGATTGTTTTGACAAGCTTGCGAAAGCTCGAGTGTTTTCCAAGCTGGACTTGAGGCATGGGTATTATCAGGCGCGGATAGCTGAAGGAGACGAGAAGAAGACCGTGATAGTAACAAGGTATGGTAGCTTTGAGTTCCTTGTTATGCCATTCGGGTTGTGCAATGTTCCTACTACGTTTTGCACTTTGATGAATGATGTCCTACAACCATACTTGGATTCATTCGTAGTAGTGTACTTGGACAATATAGTGGTGTATAGTGACAACATGGAGGATCATAAGAAGCACTTAACGATGGTGTTCGAGGCACTGAGGGAAAATCAATTGTTCTTGAAAAAGTCTTAGTGTGTGTTTGCTCAGACCGAGATTTCGTTCCTTGGGCATATTGTTGGTCAAGGGTACATACGAATGGAGTCGAAAAAAGTGAAGGCAATCGAGGACTGGGTTGAACCGAAGAATTTCCATGAGATGAGCGTGTTCTTGGGCATGACCAATTACCAACGGAAGTTTGTATAGGGGTATTCCAAGGTGACATCGGCACTGATAGACCTATTGAAGAAAGACAAGAGGTGAAGTTGGATGGATAAATGTCAAAAGGAATTTGATGACTTGAAGAGGAGGATGGTTACAGCACCGATACTGAAGTTTCCTGACTTCAAGAGACCATTTGAGGTACACACCGATGCTTCAGATTTTGCCATAGGAGGGGTTCTTATGTAGGATGGGCATCCAGTGGCGTATGAGAGTCGGAAGTTGCAGGATAGAGAATGAAGGTATCTGGTTCATGAGAAGGAGATGACTACAATCATTCACTGTCTTCATGTGTGGAGGCATTACCTGATTGGGAAGCCGTTTGTTGTCAAGACCGACAACAATGCAGCAAGTTATTTTACATCACAACCAAGCTTTTTGTGAAGCAAGCTTGTTGGTAGGACTTCTTGGCAATGTTCGACATGACTATTGAGTATAGACCAGGAAGACACAATGTGGTAGCAGATGCCCTTAGTAGGAATGGAGAACTTGCAGCATTGAAAGGTGAAGACCGGGTAGCAAGGAGTAGGAGTCAAGTTCAGATGTTAGAAGAGATGTAGAATAAGCTCAAGGAAAGTGTTGAAATCGATACTTTGGCACATAATATAGTGAAGCAGATAAAGGAAGGGAAGACACGAAAGTTCTTTCTACGGGACGAGTTCTTGTTCTTTCGAAACTGACTCTATGTTCCAAAGTCATCTGGACTCAGGAGGCACCTTTTGAAGGAGTGCCACGATTCTCCATGGGCTGGCCACCCAGGGTAGCATCGTTCTTTGGCATTGTTGGAGAGAGGATTCATTTGGGAGAAGATGTGAGAGGATGTGGAGGAGAATGTACATACGTGCATCATTTGTCAGTAGGACAAATTGGATACTCAGAGACAAGGAGGATTGTTGCAGCCTTTACCGATTCCTTAGTGGGTTGTGTTATATTCTTTCCACGACTAACCTACGTAGTGAATCGGGGGGTTAGGCAGAGGGTGGAGCCCCCCCTTCGTTGCGCCGATTGCGCAGTGGGGCGGTCACAGGGGGGGCGGTAGCCCCCCCTGTCCGGGGGGTTTGAGGGGGTGGGTAGCCCCCCTCTACGGGGTCTGGGGCAGCACCCTGGGAAATTTTTTTGTTTGGACCCTATATTAGGTTGGGCGAACCTACCTATGGTTTTCGGTCCATGGTTTTGGACGTGATGGTTTTTCGGTCCATGGTTTTGGACGCGATGGTTTTTCGGTCCATGGTATTGGATGCTTCAGCATGTATAAATATTGTAACATTGAAAGGAATATAATGAAAAATCAAGCTGGTAGTCTCGGTTTTGAGATCCAGTGGGAAATCTCTGTGTATATGTGTTTTATGTGTTATGCTCTCGCATTTTATTTTTCTGTGATTTAGGATTCGTATGCAAGTAATTTCTGTATGGGGTTAAAACCTACATTTGGTATTAGAGTTGTTTTGGCTTCAAGGGGACGCCTTTGTTGCTGAGGGGTTTCGCTCGGGCCTGTGGTAGACCTTGTTCAGTGGGAGATCTATGAGATTGATTCTGGTGGTGAAAGAAGATGGCGAGCAGCGAAAAGATAGAGATTGAGAAGTTCAATGGTCAGAGTTTTGAGTTGTGGAAACTCAAGATGGAGGATTTGTTGGTGGATAAAGATCAGTAGATCGTGGTAGATCTAGGTACTAAACCAACGGGAGTGACTGATGAAGAATGGAAGAAGTTGGATCAGAAGGCAAAGAGCATAATATGATTGTGTTTCTCAGATTCAGTATTGTTGAATGTATCAGGGGAAGCTACGACGAAGGCTCTGTGGGACAAGTTAGGGACTTTGTACCAATCTAAGTCTCTGGTGAATAAACTATTCCTGTAGAAAATGCTGTATAACCTAAGGATGAAATATGGAGACTCGGTGACAGAGCATTTGAATGCGATTAATACTATGGTAAGTTAGTTATCATATGTTGATATTAAAATTTCAGATGAAGATAAGTGCATCAGTTTGTTGTGTTCTCTACTAGATTCGTGGGATAGTCTGGTTATTGCAATAGGTAGCAATGCAACTGCTTTGCAGTTTGATGAAATAGTCTCAGCCTTGCTGACGGAGGAGATGAGATGGAAAGATATGGACAACCAGAATGGTGATGCCTTGTCTGTACGAGGATGGTTCCAGAACAGAAACAAAAATAAGTCATCGAGTGGGAGATCTAAATCTAGAGGGAGATCTAAATCTCCAGGAAAACCTACAAAGGTGGTGTGCTGCAAATGCGGAAAGGAAGGCACTTCAGAAGGGAGTGTAAATCTAAAGCTCCTGATAAAGGAAAGGGATCTGATGATGCTCCTTCTGCAGAGGCGAAAACCACCTCAGATGAAGGTGGGGATGTGTACTTGGCTTCTTCAAGTACACATGTAGATCACGAGGCATGGTTAATTGACTCGGTGCATCCTTTCACTTCACTCCCCATAGAGAGTGATCCTGCGAGTATGAGAAATACGATGGTGGTGATGTCTTCTTAGGAGATGATAGGAAGGCTAGAATCATTGGTCGCGGAAAAGTAAAGTTGAAG
Organism: Pinus taeda; assembly: GCA_000404065.3. Taxonomy (NCBI): domain Eukaryota; kingdom Viridiplantae; phylum Streptophyta; class Pinopsida; order Pinales; family Pinaceae; genus Pinus; species Pinus taeda. The sequence goes on along the minus strand of APFE031211063.1, from coordinate 8,879 downwards.
TTGCAAGGTGTAAGGGTTAGAACCCTTTCGGGTGTTCTGCATATTCTTGCGTTGGCCAGAAATCTGATTTCTGTAAGCAAGTTGGATGATGCAGGTGTGAAGACAGTGTTCGAGAAGGATACCTGTAAGATGGTTCGAGGAGCACTGGTATTGATGCGGGGAGTTCGGATTGGAACTCTGTACAAGCTGTAAGGTAGCCCTGTTGTTGACGGGTGCAATAGTCCTATGGTTCCTGAAAATGGAGCAGAAAATCTAGTGGTCTCTGGAGAGAAGACCATGTTATGGCATCAAAGGCTTGGACATATTGGAGAGAAGGGCCTTCGAAT
>APFE031211029.1:98122-117352 GCA_000404065.3 Pinus taeda | reverse complement strand
TTATCCTTGACGGGATCAAGGATCATGTAGTACCACACATAGCCGAGAAGGAAACGACATTTGAGATGGGGGAGGCTCTCAAGAAGCTGTACTAGCATACTTCTGTGCAGAGAAGAATGTTGCTTGAGAATCAATTGAGGTCGTATCAGATGAAGAAGGGAGAACCAATTGACACCTTCCTCGGAGGACTGAATGAGATCCGAGATCAGTTGACTGCTATAGGGCAACACCAAATCAGGAGCTGATGGTGAGGATAGCCCTAAATGCTATCTCAGAAGACTAGGAGGTATTTGTCCAGAGTATACTGGGCAGAGGGACTCTCCCACCTTGGGACAAGATGTGGGCAGCTCTTCGCCATGAAGAGATCAGAAGGCAGTCGAAGACAGGTAGTAGCAGCAAGGGGATCAAAGTCAAGCAGGAGGAGGAAAATGTGGGCCTAGCATCTGAGGGAAAGCAAGAGAAGCGGAAGAAGAAAGATCTCTCCAAGATCAAGTGCTTCCACTGTGGGGAGCTGGGTCATTATGCGACCCAGTGTCCGAGGAAGAAGAGTGAGGGAGAGTCTTCCGAGACTAAGGCAGTGCTAGCAAGGGCAGAGAAGTAAGTGTTGACAGACAATGATTGTGCCATGAGTGCACACGCATCACTTGAGTGAAATTGGGGAGACATCCAACTGTAGTCAAGAAAACTACAGACGATGAGGGGCAGGATCCTCGAGGTACCCAACCTCTTGAATTAGACCTTGTTACGGGAGCCCCGAAGAGGAGTAGCAGGACTAGCTGAGTTAGGTAGAGACAGATGCCGATGGAACGGTAGAGAGAGCTATAGTGCAAGAGTCCCAGGATAGCGCGAGATTAGCAGGCTGCAGCAGTGCGAAAGGCACAGGAGTGTTGCACCGATGTCGGATGGCCCAGAGAGGTGTGCAACGGTGCGAGATGCAGGGAGTTGTTGCAGCATCGCAGAGGTCAGAGAGGGAGCACTTGCTAGCGGCAGAGGGAGCTTCAGCATCACTGGGTGTCTCTAGCCCAACAGGGAGGTCAAATTGGGAGATCAGTTACTTACTTCTCAGTAACTGAGTTGCAGTGCAGCAATGGGCATCACAATGCAGCATGATAAGAGGAGGTGCAGTGCAGATGCAGTGCTAGGAGAAAGGACCAGCAGTAACATGGATACAGAGGGAGCTGTCGTACAGATGCAGCAGTGGCAATGGCAGAACCATGGGCAACAGTACAGGATGTAGCAGAGGATGTTGGGCAAGAAGGCCTAGCATCAGCACAAGTACCAATATCGGATGATCAGAGTAATACTCAATGAGGAGTATTGTTAGAGCACAGTCCTTGCTAAGAGGGAGTGTTGATTTGGGGTAGCATCGGATGTGCTCTAGCCACGAAATTTCGTGGAAGGTTGAGGCACATGAGATCTCCAATACCCAGAAAGGGTTTGGGCAGATTCTAAACAAATCAGGAAATATTAAAATAATTGTTATTTTTAATGGAATCCCTAAGTCTAAACTTACGGAAAATAAAATATTAATGTGTATTAAATTTTAATATGAATCTGTGTTAGAATGGTCCAAAAGACATGGATCAAGATAGATCTAATCTTAGTCGTTGATTAAGGACTTAATCTCAGTCGTTTATATGTCAACAAGAAAAGTATAAGAGGAGGCTTGACGGTCACTTGGAGAAAACACCAGAGTGATCAGTCATTCAATTCTCTAGAGCGGGGTTTGCTAAGAGAGATAGAATTAGTGATCGAGAGATGCAGTTGAGGGGCATTTGAGTACAGAGAGACAAAGAGGCAGAGATAGTGCCAAGAGAGCAACGCAGTAGCCAAGGAGAGTGACACAGAGCCAACCGGGGCTCACATAGGGCCACGCAGAGGCAGCCATGAGCTGCAAAGAGCCTCAGAGAGGCCAGCGTTGCTGACGCAGAGGGCCAGAGGGCTGACGCAGGGCATCTCAGGGCTGATGCAGACCCATTCGGGGTGACGCAGGGCCAACATGGGGCAGAGAGGGGCTGACATAGTCCAGAGAGAGGCTGACGCTGGGGTTTCTGGGGTAGATTTGTGTTGAGTAACTGCCGGAAGGATTATCCAGGGTTTTAGCCAGGAGATTTGTCAGCAACTGAGAGGTATTATTGCCAAAGAAATTCTTTGTTGGGTAGGCTAGTTTCGGCACCTAGATTGTACTCTGATATTGCTTAATAAGAAAACCCTCAGATAGTTGCATCGGTTTTCCCACATTGGGATTTTCCGAGGACATTAGTCCAAAAATAAAGGTGTCATATGGCGTGTTTGTTTCTGTTTCTTTTAGTTGTTGATCTGTAATATGTTTAGCATGTGCTACTGTTTATTTTCAGTATTTACATTGTAAATAACTTGTTAAGTAAAATAAAAAGTAGGTAGGAATAAATCAGATAAAGTGCATGGAGGGTTTCTAACTAAGTAAACTTAGAAACTTCAACAGCTACCTGGAAGTGTTAGTTGAGGCATGTACATCTACAACTATTTGTTTTGAACTCAAGTCAATGAATATATGAATTGAGTGGATGGCTTTGGTAAATCTTAGAATATTATGTGGTCAAGATGTCTATATCATCTTGGGGCGAAAAGGTGTGAAAATTTCTAAATCTAACAAATCAGAAATCCTACTATAGTAAACTAATTTGCACTATCTACTTGTGATCTTCATATTAACAAGTTGTTTTAGAAATATTCAGAAAATACTAATGCAAATACACTGCAGCCTACACCAATATGCATATCAAGTACTGAAAAAATAGATGAGACAACCACACAAAGAACACATTTATTTTTGGACTAAATGTCCCTAGAAAAAACGAGTGTGGGAAAATCGATGCAGCAGATATGAGGGTTTTATTATTAAGCAGATTTCTGAATACAACTAGTGTGCCAAATCCGTCTCACCCAACAGAGAATAAACGCGACAGAAGCACCTCTATCCAGAGACAGATATTTTGGCGGATCCAACAATTGGGTGAACAAACCCCACAGGTGACTGTGTTGTCCCCAATGCTATGCAGCGATGGTTGCTCCCAGCTCTGCGTTGGAACTGTATCACCTCCTCTAGGAGCTGTGTCACCCTCCCTGTGAGCCTTCCCGGCTCAAAAATTGATCTGCTGAACTGATGCCCGATTTGCTTCACAGAAACCCCAGCACTACCTCTAAGTGCTTGCATCAACCCTCCAAGTTCTACGTCACCCTCCTGGAGCTGCATTGTCTCTCCCTAGTGCTGCACTGCCTCTCTGCTATGTATTCTTGGCCTTGGACGAAAGTCCCACCGTCGAACTTCCCTTCTATGCACTAGAAGCTCACTCCAAAATTCTCAGCAAACCATGCCCCAGAATTTCGATCTAGCTCAAGTGTTGCTCTCACTGTGTGTGTTCTCCAACTGACCCCAAGCCTTCCTTTATACTTTTCCTGTTGAGAAATCAACGGCCATGATCTAATCTCTAATCAACGGCTAAGATTAAATTAGATTTGATCCTCGTCTCTTAGAAGCTTCTCACCCATATTTTCATTAATACCCATTAATATTTTAATTTTCCTAAGTTTAGACTTAGGAACCCCATTAAAAATATTAACTATTTTAATAAAATACAATCCGGGTGGAATTTCACCAAACAATTTCTGGGTCTTGGAGATCTCATGTGTTCTAGCCCCTCCACAAAATTTCAGAGCTAGAGCACATTTGATGCTACCCAAAAGATCAACACTCCCTCTTAGCGAGGAATGTGCTCTAGCAATACTTCCCAGCAGAAGTATCACATTGATCCACGACATCGGTTCTCTGCACTGCTGATGCTCGACCTGCTACCCTTCATCCACTTTGCTGCTATAATATGTATTGCTTCCCATCACACTACCACTGTCATTGCTACAACCGTACTGCAACTCCCTCTTAATATGCTGCATCAAGTTGCCCATAGCACTGCCACTGCTAACTGCTGCACTACAACTCAGTTGCTGAGAAGTAAGCAACTGAAAAACCACCCAAAAGCTGACATGCTAGTCAGTCTAGATGTCCCTTGATACTAAAGCTAGCTCTACTGCTAATCTTTGTTTCCCCTCTAATGCTATTGTGTTGTTGTTTTATCTACTTTGTGCCTTCCGCACTGCTGCAACACTCCACTGCGCTGCTTCAGACTTTCGCACTCTAGTTCTGCCACTGTTGCTCCATCATCCCTTGCACCAATTGATTCCCATCATTCTGCTATTGTCATTAAGGGCTTCCGTAGCCATATGTGATCCAAGAGTTTGGGCACCTCAAGGATCCTACCCCTGCTTATGTAATCCTCCTGCCTACAACTCAATATTGCCCCACCTCTTCTCTAGAGGTGCATGAGCACTCATGGCACAATCATCATCGTCCTCTTTGTCAACTTGCACTAGAGTAGCCTTTGAGTCAGACTTCTCTTCTTTTCCCTTCTTCTTCTGAGGGCACTGCATGGCGAAATGACCCATTTCTCCACATCTAAAGCATATGACTTTCGATTTCCTCCTCCTTTCGTTTTTGTTTCCCTTTTTGTCCCGTTGATGCAAGAGTCGCATCCTCCTCTTCCTCCTTGATTTTGATCCCTTTGTTGTTGCTTCCCGCCTTGGTCAATCGTCTGACCTCTTCCTGTCGAAGAGCTGCCCACATCTCCTCCAACTGGGAAGAGAAGCCCTGCCCAAGATGCTTTGGACAAAGGTTTCCCAATCTTCAATGACTGTGTTCAAGGCAATCTTGACCATAAATTCAGGATCTGGTGTAGCCCCTACAGAAGTTATCTGGTCACGGATCCTTCACAACCTGAGAAGGCAGGGATCATTTCTTCTCCCTTCTGCATCTGAAACTATCTCAGTTGACTCTCAAGTAACATCTTCCGTTAAACAGAAGTTCCCTCATACAATGTGGTCAAGGCCTCCCACATTTCCCTTGTTGTGTCCTTCTCAGCAATATGTGGGATCTCATGATCCTTGACCCTGTCCAAGGTCATGCACTTTGCTTTTGCTTGAGCCTCCTCGTACTTCTTGAGACGATCAGCATCAAACAAAACAACAACCATCCTCAAGGCATAATCCTTGATGCGATTTTTATCCAAAACTATCAGGATCTTGGCCTTCCAGATGACGAAGTTGGATGCTCCATCCAACCTATCCCGATCCCTCAGTCTGTTAATGACCATCTCTGCTCAAATGAATGTCAAACTGGTTCTCTTCTCCCTCTTTCGCTGATGCCCCAGCAAGACTCGGATCTAGATTTCTTTGGCGCTAGAAATCCTCTAAGGAACAAGCTCCCTCTGAATTTCAATTTCCTTCACGGAAATCCTTCTACCAACCATTGTTGAACCACCCCTCCCTGATCTCTCTTTGTCGTTGCTCAGCATTGGATCTAGATTTCTTAGCAAGAAATCTTATGAGGAACTGATTCCCTCTACTTTGCTTCTGCCCCACTAGGTACTGTTCTGCACCAACAGAATCAGCACCCCACCAACAACTCCAGATGAAGTCTACGCTGCACCTCTACCACAGCAACCGGAAAAACGAGACTCAACAATCTTCGCGTTGGCCCAGTAACCACTGCGTTTCCCTCTGTAGCAACAATGTCACCCAATTAGGCTAATGCAGGCTCTGCGTGAGCCTCCCTTGGTGACTACGTCACCTCTCCTCTGCTCTCTTGGCTTGAAACTGTGTTGTCTCTTGGGACAGTAGTCTTCTCGCACATATTTTTCCACTGTCCTTTCGTTGATGGCTTCAATCCTCCTTGATCTGCAATCGCTCTGATACCATGTGAAAATTTATGAATCTAACAAATCAGAAATCTTACTGCAGTAAATTGATTTGCATTATCTACTTGTGTTCTCCATCTTAACAAGTTATTTTCAGAAATATTCAAAAAATATTAATGCAAATACACTGCAACCACCAGTTTAAAGATCAAGTACTGAAAAAATAAATGAGACAACCACACAAAGGACACACTTATTTTTTGACTAAGTGTCTCCGGAAGAAACCAGTGTGGGAAAATCGATCCAGCAGATATGAACGTTTTATTATTAAGCAGATTTCTGAATACAACTAGGGTGCCAAATCTAGCTCACCCAACAGAGAATAAACCCGACAGAAGTACCTCTATCTAGAGACAGATATTTTGGCGGATCCAACAACTAGATGAACAAACCCCATAGGTGACTGCACTGTCCCCAGTGTTTTGCAGCGATGGCTACTCCCAGCTCTTTGCTGGCACTGCGTCACATCCTCTAGGAGCTGCATCACCCTCCCATTGAGCCTTCCCAACTCAGAAATCGATCTGTTGAACTGATGCCCGATCTGCCTCACAAAAACCTCAGCACTGCCTATAAGTGACTGTGTCATCCCTCCAGCCTTTGTGTCACCTTCCTAGAGCTGCGTTGTCTCTCCCTAGTGCTGCACTGCCTCTCTGCTATGTATTCTCAACCTTGGACAGAAGTCTCACTGACAAACTGCCCCTCTCTGCACTAGAAGCTCACTCTAAAATTCTTAGCAAGCCACGCCCCAAAATTTCGATCTAGCTCAAGTGTTGCTCTCACTATGTGTGTTCTCCAACTGACCCCAAGCCTTCCTTTATACTTTTCTTGTTGAGAAGTCAACAGTCATGATCTAATCTATAATCAAAGGCGAAGACTAAATTAGACTTGATCCTTGTCTCTTAGAAGCTTCTCACCCATATTTTCATTAATACCCATTAATATTTCAATTTTCCTAAGTTTAAACTTAGGAACCCCATTAAAAATATAAATTATTTTAATAAAATACAATTTGGGTGGAATTTCACCAAATGATTTTTGGGTCTTGGAGATCTCATGTGTTCTAACCCCTCCAAAAAATTTCGGAGCTAGATCACATCTGTTGCTACCCAAATATCAACAAAAGGTAGCAGAAACGATAACCTAATGTTCATATGATGATGAGGATCACTAGCATGATAAGAAGCTATGTCTAGCTCTACCTTGATTGGCTTAATATAATGCCTTTGTTGATGATGACTAGAGGAAAGTGATATGAGAGGTTGATGGCCCGAATCCTATCACATTTTGGTTCGAGGAAGATGAAAGCTCAAATTGATGAGAAGCAAAGAAAATGAGGAACCATGCAACTAAGATCTTCATGAAGGACTGGCAACTGATATATTGATGAAGACATGATAAAAGGATTTGTGGATTATGACTTCCCAATTAAAAGGAAGTAAGGAATCTCCTCTATGATTGAGAAGGAGCAAGAAGTCTCCTTAAATGTTTAAAAAGGAGCAAGGATATATTCCCTGATCAAGATGGAATGTAGATCTCCTCTCTAGTTGAGAGTGAGATGGACATTATATTCTCTTCTTCATGTGTCATGCACTAGGCCAGGACTAACGGTCGTATTTGTAGTGAAGGCCGTGAACGAAGAATGGGTTTCGAAGGATTGGATAAGCACATGAGATTGATACTCCTTGAGGATAAAGAATCGAACATAGGTAGTGGACCAACACTCTTTGAGGATTGGACAAGTATCCAAGATAAGAGTGGTTGAAGAGGACTAGAATTCTTTGAGAATGGGTAATCCAAGATAAGAACAGTCCTAAAAGGACATACCTAGCAAACATCTGGATGGGGTATGTGCCTTGAGGAGGTACTCTGGTGTTAAGCTATGGTATGTTCTATGCTTATAACAGTTTACTTCTTTTTCTTATTATATTCCACAGATTAGCAATCACATGTACATAAAGTAAAGTGTAGATAGAACATTAAATGATCGACAAAAAGCAATCCAAGACAAGAGACACAAGATGTGGCGGCTAGCCAGGGACAAACCCCACAATGTGTGGGGAAACCCTTTGATCAAATCTTCTTTTATCTTCAATAATTCAGCAGAGAGAAATAGTACAATAAATCTGATTTATATCAGCAGTAGCAAACCCTAGATCAGCAGCATCAACATTAGCGGCTTCATTATCAAACTAGGGCAGATGATATCTCACAAACCGACCATTGGATCGGCTTGATTCCACCACCAAAAGTTGCGGCTTCCAAAGGAGGTTCAGCTGAACCTATAGCACAATTCAGATGAGGAGATCTTCTAGTCCACGTAGGTCAAACTTCACTTCTGCAATTGCAGCTTCAGTTTCAACAGCTTCCTTCAAACTAGGGCAATCGATATCTTGCAAACCATCCGTCGGATTGACTTGATTCCACCAGCAAAAGTTGCGGCTTTCAGAGGAGGTTCAGATGAACCTACAACGCAGTTCAGATGAGGAGATATTCTAGTCCACCCAAGTCAAACTTTACTTCTGCAGTGGCGGCTTCAGTTTCAACAACTTCCTTCAAACTAGGGCAGTGGATATCTTGCAAACCGCCCATCATATTGACTTGATTCCACCACCAAAAGTTGCAGCTTTTAGAGGAGGTTCGGATGAACCTACATCGCAATTCAGATGAGGAGATCTTCTAGTCCACGCAGGTCAAACTTTACTTTTGCAGTTGCAGCTTCAATTTCAGCAGCTTCCGGCTTCACATGTGTGAGGGAGAGACCCTTTTCTGCACAATAGAGAAGAGACTCTTTTCTGCGCAGTAGAGAGAGAGAGAGGTGATGAGATGAGTGAGTGCAAATGAGGAAAGGTTCTCCTGTATTTATACACAATGTTGGTGTTTGAATAGATGCGACTATTGGGCTTCTGAGCCTGCATGTTTTGTAGGTCGGCTTGATAATAATTCCATAATCAAAATAAATTCATATCTCCATGAATACTTATCGGAATTGGATGATCTTTATGTCAATCCTACACCTCTCAACGAGAAGAATCTAATGAACATATTATCAGCCATGAATAAGATGACCCACATGAATTTTTGCTCTAGTTTCCAATTTTAACATCTAGTATCTCACGTAAAGCCTCCCACTATTATGCTCTTGTATAAGAAAGAGCTTGTCAAGTTAAGGCCTTACTATTTTGGCAATGCTAGTCATGATGTTGTTACTTAAAGATGGCTTATCAATTTGACTCTTATTATGAGAATATTTTAGTTTGAGAGTATCCATGTACCTACTGTACAATTATGAATACTTCCTTAGTTAAGAGGGAGTGATGGAGAATGTAACTAGTTTCGGTTTTCATAATTTGTAACTTGATGTATTTGACGTAAAAAGAGAAGAAAAATAAGATTATTACTTTTCTAGACAAGCAAGTTCTCCATGCTTCTAGGTTTTGAGTCAGAGTCAAAATCCAATTTTGGACCTATTGTAAAAGAAAGAAGAAAAAGGATTTTATTTATATTAAAAGAAATAAAATTATCCCCAAGACTAGGTCGGCCCTCCAAGATGATCAAGTCAACCTGCCTAAAGGACGTTACCTTTTGGGGACACAAATCACTATAAATAACCCATTGTGTTCCTCCATTTTGGTGCACAGGTTTTTCATGGATTATCTGTGGCAGATGTGCAAAGTGGAGGGCAGACCTGGTGCTTATCGGGATAATGGTTTTGAGATCTTGGATTTATCATTTGGTCTAATTCTATAAGAAGAGATCTTATGGGTTTTCCACTTGGAGGGGTTTTTCCCTAGCTTGGAGCCTATATCTTATGTTCTATTATCTTTTGTGATCTTCATGTTTTATGGTAGTTGCTTGATGAAGAAAGAAAGCATAATAATAAAATGTTTACAGTCTTACGAGTAATTATCATGTAATGGAAATCTAATGATAAAATGAAAATCCTCCTGATTATAATAGGAAGACCTTCCAAATGGAAGTCAAAGAAGCCAACCCCAACATTCAACAATAATAGAAGGGACTTTTCCAAAGTCAAATGTTATAGATGTGACAAATTTGGCCACATAGCCTGAGATTGTCCTAAAATAAGAAGTGCTTAGAGGTCCAACAACAACAATACAAGGAGAGGAAGAGGTCCTCCTACCCATGCAAGTGTTAAGATACTCAATGCCCTCAAAAGAGGTCCGAGGACACAAGGTATGTTGATATTAGATAATGTTGCTAATACTCAATCTGAATATTTTCTTGTTGCTTCTCTTTCTAGCTCATCTTCAGATAGCATTGATAGTTGGTTGGTGGATAGTGGGGCATCTAGACACTTTATTGGGTATCATGAAATCCTCTCAAACTTGGTTGAGAGGGAGTCTAATTTGAAAATTATACTTGGGGATAATTCTACTCATCCTGTCAAAGGGTCTGACTCTGTTTCTTTTGGGAGTAATTTGCAGAAAATTCTACAACGTCGAGGGTGGAAACATGGCCAAATTTGCCGCAATAGCTTGAGGGTGGCGCAAAACCAGTGGAGGAGGGCGTAGCACCAATTTTGGGTAATTCCGGGAGGTCAGAATTAGCCCAAAACATTTATGTGTTTTGTTGGACTAGCATCAAGGAGTCCTCTCCTAATTTTGCAGAATTTTGGAGGAGTTTTGGTGTCCCTATTGACCACTACATGTCAACTACCCATAACAGTACACCCCCTTTTTCGCAAAAGGGATAGCGCTTGATTGACGTGCCCGTGCCATTCGACTTCCATCATCAACTTGATCGTGTTATGATTGTAAACCCAGTCTCATGTGTAAATTATAAATAATCTTAGCAGATATGAGACATGTATGTAAATTGCCTAGGTGGACCTAGTTTTCTAGTGATAATCTACGTTCCAGAAGGTTTTTTGTCTCACCGATCCATGATCGGTAGAGTTTTCCTTCAGCCTAACCCCAAAGCCGGAATGAATTTTGTCATTAGAATCTTAAGGGAATCCTAGTGTGTTGATCCGCTAGATTATATTTGGTCGTAGAACTGGGTGGTCTCTGAGGGTCTATGTCAGATGGGTTTTCCCCCTTGAGATGTAAAATTGTGAAAATCATGATGTAAAGTGTCTTGAGGGTTAGAAAATATTTTAGTCCCCTCATAAGTCCTAAGTCCTAAGTCCTAGGTAATTTTTCCAAAGGATAAGTTCGAGGATCCAAAAAAAAAATAAATTAAAAATAATAATAATAATAATAAAATTTAAAAAAAAAAATAATAATAATAATAAATAAATAAAAATTAAAAAATAATAATAAGTCGAAATTTTGAGAAAACAAATGCAAAATTTTAATTTTTAATTTATTAAAAATTCGACAGATAAGATTAAAATATATCTTGATCCTCATCGACGCACGAGATCATTTTGACATGGATCACTCGAACTAACCGTTAGGAATTTTTCCTTTAAATAGGGTGCTAGGGGTCATTTGAGATCATTCGATCGGTGAGTCTTGTGCTGAAGAAAGCTCTCTTGTAAACTTTTTCTTGTGCAATAAAGAAAGACTTGGGGTTGAAATCTTGCTGGTGTTACTCTCTTGAAGTGTCGTAAGCTATTTCATTTTTTTACATAAATTTAGTTTTGGCCATTGGTAATAGCTTGATGAAGAGTGATGTTGAACACAGGTATCTTGTTCACACACTAGAGTTTTAATGGTAGTAGAATTTCTGGAAATAATGGCAGGTATCTCCATTAGATTTGGAATTTAGTACCGTTTTTTCCCTCTTTATTGATAGCTAAAGTGAGTTGTGCAGGAAATCCAGATTGAGAAGATTAACAGGCGTTTGGGGAAGTTCTCGGCTGAACCAGCCAACTCTCGCAAAGCATTTTCTTGAAGAGCCCAGCCAGTTTTAATTCTGGATCTATCATTTTAATTTATCTTTTGAATGCATGAGAAGTTTTCTAAAGTGTCTCATAGTAAATCTAAAATTCTGAAAATATTTTTGTGGATTACTAACAAATTTGGCTGTTGTAGAGTCATAAATTTGTAAATATTGTAACTGATTTTTAGGGTTTTCAGTTTTGTTTCTTGATGTTTTGTTTTTGCCATTACAGGTTGCAAGTATAGATTTTAAAAGTTCTTCAAGGTTTTCCATCAGGCAATCAGGGTTTCCAGTATGCAATCTGACGCAAGAAGGGTTTAAAGGTTTAATCAATTTTCCGGATTACAGGTTTGCTACCTGTGTTTTTTTTATTTTCACTGCCACCTGGGTTTTACTACTGTAGAAAAATTTTAAAAAAAAATTTCAGAGGCTGCAAGCATTGCTGCTCCTTTCAGCTTGCACAAGACTGGCGTATTCAACATTTCTCATACCTGCAAAATCGCAGCTCTAAACTGCTGTACGCATTCCTCCCTCACACGCAGTCTTTTTCTAGCTCGTTGATCACCTCCCTGCATCCTTGCCTCATTCCCTATCTCTCAGCCTGCAAAACAAATCTACGTGACTTCTTTCTCGGCTCCTCCCCACACAGCAACTTCCTCCACGCCTCTCCTTGCTGCCTCCGTCCAGTTTCAGCTAGAAACCCTTGCGGATTTCCTCCCTTACTCCTCGTGCCAGCCTTCCTTGCTGCCTGCGTTCATTTCCAGACACCTACATGCACTCCGCTCTGCTGCAAATTTGTTGCTTTCTCCTTAATCCGCTGCCGCAGTCGAGTTCTTCTCCTCAGCTCTAGCATTCGCTCTCCTGCAAACTGTAGTCCCAACTCCATTTCTCTGCCATTCTGCAATTGCTCTCTCATTGTTGTCGTCCAGTGCCTTGAACCCACAAACTTGCAAACAACAAACTCGTTTCCAATTTTTGCTTGGTGTTTTTTTTGGTTTACGCTTTTTATTTTTTGATTTAAGTTAGGTTCATTTCATTTAGTTAGATTTTAGTGTTAGAATTAAATTTTTGTTACGTTTTGGTTTCATTTCAATCCAGTTTTATTTTTTTAATTTTGAACTTAGGACTTCATAAAATAACACAACAAAAATCGTATTTAGATTTTCTTTATTGAGTTACGTTTCATGATTTATGCTTACAGTCAGCGTAATTAGATTATAGGCTCAATTTTATTTTTAATTCGTATTTTTTATTTAGATTTTGATTTAGTTTAAGGCTTCTGGTTACTTAGTTTGCTTTAAATTTAAATTTACTTTTAGATTTTAGATTAATTTAAATTTGGTTTTATTTTATTTTGACTTTAAAATAAAAAATATATATATAAAAAACAAAAAAAGTTATAAAAGGCATAAATGGTTTCTTTTAATTTTAGTGTTATTTAGATTTTAGATTTTACATTGTTTCATTTTTATTCATATGTTAGGCCCTTTTTGTTAGCATTAGATTTTAGATTAAAGTTTAAGTTCTATTTTTGCGTTTAGTCGTTAGCTTAGTTCAGTTTTAAATTTATTAAATTTTAAGTTTTTTGTTTAGCTTTAGATTTCTTTAAATAGAATTAATTTTAGATTTTAATCATAAAAATAAAAAAACAAAAAAAAGCATGAAAAATAATCTTTAGACTTTTTTATTTTGTTCCATAGTTTAAATTTTTATTTAGACTTAAGTTACTTTTACTTAGAATCCAGTTTTTGCTTAGCTTATTTTTTTTTTTATTTGAAAATATAAAAATACCAAAAAATATTTTGAAATATTTTGCCAGATTCAGTCTTGGCTCAGGGATTTGTCATGTTTGCGATATATCTTTTTTGCTGAGGCTAAAATTTTGATGTGAGATTAATATTTATCATTTTTATGTGGTTAAACATGCTTAAATGTTCATTTGAAGATTAACTATATGAAATTGATAATTGGTTAGCATTTAAAATTACATGGTTATTTAAAGCATTTAATCTTTCAAATTTTAATTGTTGAAATATTGTTAAGTCATCGAGCGTTTATCGATTATCTCGCATTTTGTAAAAGTTCATAGTTGCTTGAGTTATTTGATGGTAAATGATTGTTCATGAGTTCATATTTCTGCAGCATTTGATAAATAATCATTTAATCATTAATTCCATAAGGTATTGGTCTATTAATTTATAAAATCAATTAAGTGCTTGTTTCCCCTTGTGTCTCCCAACCCAACTAGTCCACAGTTGGTCATCCATTGTCCCATAGGGTCTACCCCCCTTAGCCGCGGGAGACGGCTTAAATGGAGAGATCGGTGATCAGGGTGACAGCCCCCGGTCTGAGCGTTGTCGTGACAATCTGTGCGACAACTTTTTTGGCGCCATTGCCGGGGATAGAGTTTTTTCTGTCCTTGGTCCTTTCCTTTCGAGCTTTTCCATGTTTCACTTCCTGTCCGGGTGGCGAATCCACTTCATATATCATCTGCAAGAGTGTATACTAAGAGACATCCAAGCAGTTTGCGCAATCCTGCTCCCGATCCTGAAAGGGCTCTCAGGGTACAATTACACAAACTCTCTTCTCGTACACTTCTTGTTAACCTCAGACAAGAAGCCCTTTTTGATATCCATTTGCTTTTTACTAGTCCAGTTGGGCACAACATCATGGATATGTATGCCCCTTACGATTTTTCTAACATTCCAGGGTATCCCAATGATCTTCCATCACTTGGAATAGATAAGTTGCCTAGCTTTTCAGGGAGATAATGTGATTAGTGCTAATTCGCATCTGAGAGATTTTAGTATATGGATGGCTATGTACGCAAGGTCTGTTGATTTCGATCATGAGGATGTTAGAATAACTCTTTTTATTTTAACCTTGGGGGGCGATGCTCATGAGTGGTTTACTGAAAAGCCTCGGAATTTATTTGATTCCTTACAATCGATCATTGATGCCTTTAAGGAAAAGTATGGAGATAAGAGAGAAGGAAGACACCTCGTAAAAGTTATTAGCATAATGAAAGAGAGAATGAAACTGTTGAAGAATTTAACAAAAGGTTTAATGGTATTGTTAGAGAATTACCTCAAGAATATAAACCTACTGACAAATCTCTTCGAGATTTTTACATTGATGCCTTTAGTCCTGAGCCATCTTATGAATTAAGGCATGCTAGACTTAAATGATTATAGGGATTGCCAAGCCTTAGCTATAGAGCTTGAAAAGGACAAGGCAGCATTTGGGAAGTCTGAGATCCCAGGTTTCGATAGGGCTGCAACGAAACTAAAAGAACCTAAAGGAAAAGCAGTTCAAGAGCCTGAAAGCGAACTTGTTCAGAAATTGCTCCAAAAGATCGAAAGCATGGAAATTAATCATAATAAGGAGATAACTACTTTGCAGAATAGGTTGGTCCAAATGGAAAGAGCCCAAACGCAAAATTTCCAACCTCGAAATAATAACAACAGAAATAACAATTGGAAAAAGAAGGGTCAATCTAGTGAGCAGAGACCTCCTAATCCATTTACTAATTTGGTCGATAATGCTCCTCCTTACCGTCGAGTTTGTGATGCTCTTCATGAAGAGGCCACTTGCCCCATCGTTAGAAGAATCCTGGATAATGGAATGTTTGGGGCGGGTGATCAAATAAATGTAGTGGGTAACAAGTTTCCTTTTTCTGTGGATGATTGGATGGAGGTCAAAGAAAATAATCACGACGTTATGAATCCTTCATCAGCTTTTAGTATAAATAACCTTGAAAATGAAGATGACATTTTGGCTAGGTTATATGGTGAAAAACCCTCTCCAGAGCAAATCATGGAAATTGCTAGAGATAAAGGTTTAACCTATCAGAGAAGGGATAAAGATCAGAGCGCGAATCAAATTCCTCCTCGAACTTTTAACCCCAGTTTAAACTCTGGATTAGATGTCAATTTGGGAAGTTGGTTTAACAATGCGAAAATATAGGTTCTTGTCTCCGAGATTGCTAAAATCCCTTCCCAAAGAGACAAGTTACTAAAGGCTATCCAGGGTCCTCAAGTAAACATTTCTCAACAGAAGACTTGGGAAGTTGACTATCACGATGCTCCCATATATTTGCAAAGCTTAGATTCGGATAACAAAGATCACCAGCCTTTCTTTATCACCTTGTTAGTTAATGGATATAAATTGAATAATTGCATGTTGGATTCTGGTGCATCAGCTTGTGTCATGACTAAGAGGATCATGGAATAGCTTAACTTAAGAGTTTCTAGACCCTACTATAATATATGTGCTACGGATTCTAAAAAGATTGAAGTGCATGGTTTGATCAAAGATTTACAAGTTCATCTATCAGTTTACCCAGACATCACGATTGTTATGGATATTGTTGTTGTTGATGTCCCTGATGCCTGGGGTATGCTTTTATCCAGAAAGTGGGCCTCTGATCTAGAAGGAAGCATTCAAATGAATTGGTCATATGCTATGATTCCTTCTCCTAGAGGTGATGGTTTTCTAAGACTTAATAGAGAGCCCGAAAGAAAATTCCATGTTGAAGATCCTATGAGACCTCACAACGAGATAATTAAAGAGCAATCTGACATTGGGAATTATGCTATCATGTCTAATTTCATAATTCCTCCTAATGATAAGATTAAGGATCTCAATGATAGAGTTTGGTACATGTACTTTGATGGTGCATCGTCTAGGCATGGTAAAGGTGCTGGAATAGTGCTTAAGTCTCCCCTTGATCACATTTTCAAGTTTGCCTATCGATTAGAATTTGAAGCAACCAACAATGTCGCTGAATATGAGGCTTTATTGTTGGGACCTGAATTGGCAAAGTCTTTGAAAATTAAGCTGCTTAGCATTAAGGGGAATTCTGATTAATTATCATGCAACTTAAAAATAAATTCACATGCGAAAATAAAAGATTAAAGAATTATCGAAACGTTGTGTGGGATACTATGGAGCACTTTGATGCCCTTGATCTTGAATCTATCCGAAGAGAGCAAAATAGTTTGGCAGATGAACTTGCCGTAGCTGCTACTACCTTCCAGTTATCTAATGAGCTAATTAAGGATAAGATCAAAATGGAAGTAGTATTTAGACCATTTGTTCCAGATAACTCAGAGCATTGGCAAGTCTTTAATGATGAAAAGCAAGTCATTCGTTTTCTTAATAGTTTGGATGAGTTTGAGGATTTTCGGATAGATTCTGAGGAGGATGGATCTTTAAATCATGAGCATATCATAAATCCTACTCCTAGGAATGTGGTTGCCTTAGAACAACAATTTGATCGTCATGATGCCACGAAGTTGAGAGAAGAAAATAAAATGGACCCAGGCGAATATCTCGAGAGAAACATTGGTACTCCTGAGAACCCAAAGACTGTTAAAATTGGTAAAGGTACTAGTGTGGAGGAAAGAAAAAAGTTAACTAATTTACTTTGCGAATATCGAGATGTTTTAGCTTTTCTTATGATGAATTAAAGGGCTAGAGGGAAGATGTCATGGAACATACTATCCCCTTAAAAGATGAAAATGCTAAACCCTTTCGCCAGAAGCTTAGGCAGATTAACCCTAAGTTAGCCCCTTTGGTTCAGAAAGAGCTTGCGAAAATGCTTGCGGATGGGATTATCGCTCAAACAAGGCATTCGACACGGTGTTCAAATCTGGTGATTGTTAGGAAGAAGAACAGTACAATAAGACCACCATCTAGCCTGCAAGAAAGATAATTACCCTTTGCCAAACATGAGACTTTGTTGCAAAAAGTAACCAATTCTAGAATGATGTCATTGCTAGATGGTTTTTCTGGGTACAATCAGGTATGGGTTAAAAAGGAAGATTGTCATAAAACCACATTCACCACACCATGGGGTACTTTTGAATACATTAGAATGTCGTTTGGATTAACCAACACTGGGGCTACATTTCAAAGGGCTATGGATTATGCCTTCAAGGGGTTAATCGAGAAGTTTATTGAGATTTACCAAGATGATCTTACTGTATTTTCTAAAGATGGTATCAGTCATATAAATCATCTTAGGCAGGTTTTCAATAGACGTAGAGAATACGAGATTTCTTTGAATCCAGCTAAGTCTGTTTTGGAGTAACCGAAGGGAAATTACTTTGCCATATCATTTCTAAGGATGGAATCAAGAATGATCCTCAAAGAATTGAAACAATCCAAAAGATTCCTCTTCCTCATAATCTTAAATCCTTTCAGTCTTTCCTTGGAAAGACAAATTTTCTTAGAAGGTTTATTCCAAATTACGCAGAAATAGCTAAGCCTATTCAAAGTCTTCTGAAGAAAGATGCAAAATTTGTTTGGCAAGAAGACGGCAAAAAGGCTTTTCAAAAAATCAAATGAGCTATTGCAAGAGCTCCTGTCTTAGTTAGTCCCAATTATTCCAAGGATTTCATGATTTTTTCTTTCGTTTCCGAAGATACCATTGCTAGTGTCCTGTTACAAAAAAATAAGTATGGTCACGAGCAGCCTATTGCTTTCATGAGTAAAGCGCTTCAAAATTCTAAATTGAAGTACAATACCATGGAAAAGCAAGCTTATGTCCTAGTCAAGTCTCTTAAGCACTTCAAAACTTATGTGGGTTATTCTAAAATCAATGCTTTCGTCCCACATTTTGCTATTAAAAATATATTAACTCAAACCGATTGCTTAGGGACTCGCGCTAGGTGGGTTACTAAAATACAAGAATATGATTTAGAGATCAGACACACCAAGCTAGTCAAATGCCAAGGCTTGGCTCAAATGTTGACTGAAAGTAACGAAAAGACTCTTTGTTTGTTTTGTCTTAGCGATCTGTCCTCGTTGGAGTTGCAAAGATTGCGAGAGCATGAGTGGTACAAGGACATCGTCTATTACTTGATGAATCTTACATATCCTAGCAATTTAGCTACTCATAAGAGAAGGGCTCTTAGACTAAAAGCCACTAAGTATTGCCTTATGAAGGATGGCCTTGGATGGAGAAATCCTGGGGGCTTAGTACTTAGGTGTGTCGATGAAATTGAGTCCAAGAAATTAATCTCTGAGTTTCATTCAAGATTTTGTGGTGGTCATTATGCTGCTAGAACTACCGCCCACAAAATTCTAAGAGCTGGTTATTATTGGCCTTCAATTTTTTCTGATGTGCATAAGTTTGTTAGGACTTGCCAAGCTTGTCAACTATTCACTGGGAAACAGAAACTTGTTGCCCTGCCCCTACAACCTGTCATTGTAGAGGCACCTTTTTAGCATTGGGGTTTGGACTTCATTGGGAAGTTCCATGAAAATTCTAGCAATGGTTACTCATGGATTTTGACTGCTACGGATTATTTCACTAAATGGGTTGAAGCCATTCCTGCTAAGAATGCCATTGAAAAGGTTATTATGGATTTCATTGAAAATAATATCATTACTAGATTTGGTGTCCCTGCTAAGATCACTACTGATAATGCCAAGGCTTTTAGTTCTTCAGAGTTTTCATCTTTCTATTTCAAATATGGCATTATCTTATCTCATTCATCAAATTACTATTCTCAGGGTAATGGTCTGGCTGAATCCAGTAACAAGAATCTCATAACCATTATCAAGAAGATAGTAGGAGATAATAAGA
>APFE031211029.1:6092-76502 GCA_000404065.3 Pinus taeda | reverse complement strand
TCTAAAGATCATCCGATTCCGATAAGTATTTATGGAGATATGAATTTATTTTGTTTATGTAATTATTATCAAGCCGACCAGCTCTTATGTAGGCTCTAGAAGCCCAAACATCATGTCTATTCATCATCCTCTTTTAGTATAAACAAGAGAGGATTTGGAGTCATTAGCACAACACATTCTTCAAGTGATCTCCTCCTCTCCACGTCTTGGGTTATTGGTGAAGGAGAGACACTAAGAAGAATACGTTGACCTTGGATGATGCCCTAGCTGTTGTACGTTGTTGAAGGAGATCTGGCCGCAGTAAAGGAGGCCTCATATGCAGCTAAAGGGAAGGCCCTATCCGCAACAAAGGAAGGCTTGGATAAGGCTAGATCTGCAGACATTGGGGAGACCCTATACACAGTTCAGATGATGCCCTAATTTACACGTTGTTCATGGAATCATTCACACGCAGATTAAGGAAACAATTTACACGCTGTTCATGGAATCATTCACACGCAGATTAAGGAAAAAATTACACGTTGTTCATGGAGTGATTCACATGCAGAATATGGAAACATGTAATACACTGTTCATGGAAATGAGCCGTAGTGATGAAGAGGTGCCGTAGCACAACGCATGGTAATCTACACGCTGTTCATGATCAGATTCAACACAGTCAATACTCCTTCAATGCAGTATCTACATGCTGTTTAGGATGCAGGCAAAGATGCATGGACACATATATATATGCTGTCTAGAAACACGTAATATGGGAATGAAGGAATATGGATATACGCAGTCATGAAGGAAGTGAAACCCTACGTCGTTCGTGGTAACATATAAACTAAAATACGCACTGTAATACGTGTAGGTAGATACGCAGCAACTTCATGAATTTATGTGGATACACAGCAGAAGCAACTCCATGAATATATATATATATATATATATATATATATATATATATATATATATATATATATATACGCATAACCCAGATGGATACGCAGCAACTCAATGCATACATATATGCTTCAGTATGGAACGCTGATATATACAAGTCATATTCATTATGGGACGCTGTCATATTTCTGATGAATGGAATGCAGAGAGATATGGGTCATTATGAACATAGTCATATTTATGATGAATGAAAATGCTGGTCATTGAGTTGTAACATAAATGTTGGATGATGAGCAGAAATACATATATGTTGGGGTGATTCAAGTTACATGATGTATATATATATGGACAGTGATATACGGTATATGTAGACTCATATATTCTGACCTATGCTCATATACGCAGGCAAATTGGTAGTACAACATATATACATGGCAAGGTATATATATATGCAGGTTATGGCTATAAATATCCATGCAGGCAGAAGAGCGTATTATCATAAGGACACAGGTATGATTTAATGTGCATGGATAGCACAATGATACATGGACCATGGACAGCACCATGATGAGTGCAATCATAAGCATGGGCAGCGTGAAGCAGGATGACTATCATGATTAGCGCAACGTGGTGCAATACACTGGAAGGTACAGCAAATGGACGAGATGCAGAATGATGATAGGTGAAGGAGTCACCTTGAGTATCAGTTGAAGCAGAATGTCTTCAATTGATCTCAACGTTATAGGAGATGATCTATGCTTAGATCTAGATAAGTCAAAGTGTTGACTTCTATTGTAAATGTACTCTCTCTCTCTCTTTGCTGAACTTTGAAGATAAAAGAAGATTTGATTAAAGGGTTTCCCCACACATTGTGGGGTTTGTCCCTGGCTCGTACCATATCTTGTGTCCTCTTGTCTTGGCTTGTCTTCTGCGTTTTATATTTATGTTCTATCTACAGTTTATCGTAATGCTGATGTGATTGCTAACTGTGAAAATTTAAATAAATTGCTCTAGCATAGAACATACCTAATCTTAACATCCTGAAACTGATGGGCAAACAGAAAGGGTAAATCAAGTACTTGAAAATATGTTGAGGATGTATGCTATGGATCAACGATCGCACTAGGAAAAGTACTTATCCTTAGTCGAATTTGCATACAATAACAATTACCACAGTTCAACCGGAATGCCTCCATTTGAAGCATTATACGGCAGACCTTGCAGAACATCATTAAGTTGGGAGTTGGGATAGGTTAGAAGATCGGGTGATAGTAGGGCTAGAATTAATTCAAGAAATGGAGGAGTAGGTAAAACAAATTAGACAACGGTTAAAAGAAGCACAGGATAGACAAAAGAGTTATGCTGATACTCACAGAACTGATAGGAAATATGAAGTAGGGGATCAGGTTTTCATTCGCATCAAACCAAATAAAAACTCTATTCGATTCGGAAAAGGGACAAAGTTGTCACTCCGATTTATTGGACCATTTAAATTCATGAAAAGAGTTGGACTTGTCGCCTATTGTCTTGCACTGCCACCTCACTTGCATAAAGTTCATAATGTATTTCATGTGTCTGTATTAAGGCATTACATAGCTGACCAATCTCATAACCTTCAATGGAAGGAACTGCAGGTATCGGACAAAGGAATCATATCAGCCGAACCATTACGTATACTGGAACGTAGGGTTCGACAACTCAGGAATCGTCTTGTAGACCAAGTTAAGGTCCAGTGCGACAAGTATAGCCCTGGATCGACTACTTGGGAAGATACGGAAATCATATGTCAAAAATACCCCAACTTGTGTCAATTTTGAAGAACTTTAAACCATATTTTATATATATTTACTTTCCTTTAAATCAGAAACTCATAACCATTTTGGAATGATCACATATAAACATGAATTTTTATGATATGTTATCTGTTTAATTCCACTGGTACGTGAATACCAAGATGGAATATGTTATTGATCTTATTGAATTATAGTTATCAAAGTAAAGTTTAATATTTGAGTAATTTCGCTTTTGATGGGAATTAAGATATTATAATTTTGTTTCATTTATGCATATCGATATGATTGATGAGATAGAAATAAAATAATGATTACATTTTTATGAAAGCTAATAACATGAATAGGATATGGCCAAGTATGTTATACTGTGGTTAACATGTATGAACTATAAATAAACTATTTATTTTGAATATATTGATGCATATTTTATAATGTATGGACAAGTGTTTATGTTACAAATAACATCATTACCAAGATGACCACGTGATGACAAAAACTTCAGAACAATTAAGGCTCAAAGAGATTCCATGATAGGGTGTTGACCCTGGTCCCACTAGGAGAGGTGGTGGTATTACCCACCGTTTATCCTCCAAAACCTAGAGTCATGGGAGAACTGTGCGAATCACGTTCCCCTAGAGATGTGATGATGACTGCCAGATGTCTACTGGGCAATTAAGTTGATATAATCGACGTTGATACCCTTGAGAGCCTATGAAGGGTTAGTCAGTATAGCTGATGCCATGGCACACTATAGTAGAGGACGGATAGGATGGAAGCGGAAGAGATTAGGAAGGATAGGATGATTCTAGAATAGCTTGGGAGTTTGGTCAAGGTCAGGGTTAACTATTAAAATTATAAACCTATCAACGTTCAAATCACAAATTTTAAAGTGTCCTCACAATTATAAATGAAAATTCAATCACAGAACACAATCCTTACATACCCTAAAGGAATTATCGATATAATCTATAAACCCTTCACTTCGGGACGAAGTTTTCTAAAGAAGGGGTGTATGTAACAACCTATTTCAAATCATGAGCAGCATAGCAATATTAGTATGCATGTGAGGTATACATATGATAGCTACATATGCATGCATCATATACATTGCACTAGTATATATATCAACTATTCATGAAGAATGTCTAAATATAAGATAAAATGAATTAATTATCAAAGGTATTAATTAAACACTTAATTCTCGTAAATAGAATGAATATACATTTAGTAAGAAATATACTGAAAATGTTGAGTTTATTCATAGGTTTGCTAGCTTGTATATAACCCAAAATGTATATTAAATAAACTAAATCCATAAACTTTATTATTAAACTTGATATGTTATAAAAATAAAATAATATTTAAAATCATTATGGCTATATACTATTTTAGTAAATCAAATCACCAACCGTCATAGTTAAAAGTGATTCCACCCTATGTTGTAATGTCATCTGATTCAATTAAATGCAAGCATGATGAGGCAACCACCGTTTAACAGAAAATAATATTCTTTTATAAAGACGGTGAACGAATGCGTAGAGGTGAAGGGGCCTCTACTATTCAAGGGAGGAAGAAGGGTTTTGAAGGGGGGGAAATCTTTTGGGGGTTGCTGGGAGAAGCACAGTTGAAAGGAGGAAAAATTGTAACAAGAGATTACAGATAGTAAGGACTGAGCCTTGTTTGTTCTAAAGTTTTTGGGCATGGGGGAACAATTTGCATCAATTGAGAAGCATTTTGGATTGAGTACCTAGGTTGTACCGAGTTTAGCTGGGAGGTTTTTGTCTTTGGTAACGGGAGCGATAGCGAGAGCAATTCTAAAACATCTTCATCCGCAGGAACCCAGGTAGGTACTTCACATCAAATTAATAAATTTGGATATATGAATTTTGGTTAAACTTTAAAGCAGGTTTCTTGTAGATTTCATATTCTGTTTAGAGTAAATAGTTGGTTAAATTATCTAGAGCATTACACATGATGTGAGCAGTTCGCCTTTCCTCTTGTCAAACAATGACATGAGATGGATCATTTGAATAGAATGTGCTTAGACAAACACACAGACTAAAACATTCATAGCAATGAAAAAACATATTACATAGTAATAGGTTCAATGGTTTTAACTGAGTCTATGTAATGACCCACCTACTATGATAAATGAAATGTGAATTATTTGCATGCATACAAGGCATGCATATGATAGCTACAAATGCATGCATCGCCTGCTCAAGAACCGTCTGGTAGACCAAGTTAAGGTCCAGTGGGACAAGTATAGCCCTAGATCAGCTACCTAGGAAGACACAGAGACCATATGCTGAAAATACCCCAACTTGTGTTAATTTTGAGAAACCTAGAACCTTATTTTGTATATGTTTACTTTATTTTAGTTGGATACTAAAAGCTATCATTTTGAACTATTACATGTAAAAATGAATTTTATTTCACTTTGTTGGTACATGGATACCAATATGAAATATATTATTTGCTCAATATGGATACTAGTATGAATTCTAGTATTTATTTAACATTGCTATGAAAAATGAATTATGAATGATGTTATATGAATTTAAAGATCAATGTCATAAATGTTTACATGATAGAAATACAAGGAACTATTATTTTGAATATATTGATGCATATGTTATAATGCATGAACAAGTGTTTACTGTACAGATAATACCGTTACCAAAGCGGTCATGTGATGACAAAATCTCCGAGAACAATTGAGGCTCCATGATAGGATGTTGACCTTGGCCCTACTAGCAGGGGTGGAGGTGTCACCCAGTGTTTATGCTCCACAACTTGGAAACATGGAAGGACTGTGCAAGTCACGCTCCCCTAGACGTGTGATGATGACTACCAGATGTGTTAAAATTGTCAACTAGAGCCAAACTCCATGTGGGTCATCTTATTTATGGCAGTTGATATTTTTCTGATGTGGGTCATCTTATTTATGGCAGGAACAGTGTGACAAAAGAAGATTGTTTTGGGTTTATTAGAGGGTTTGAGTTGCTGTAATGGAGGCCGAGTATGTTGTGTACTAGGCCAAGTGCTTCTAGGTAAAATTTCCAAGAGCCAAAGCGAATTACTTCCAGAGGCAGCAACAGGCAACACGTCTGATTCAGAGGCAAATTTGGGGAACGTTTGTGAGAGGCTATACAAGCATTGCGCAGAGCCTGCGCAGGGGTATTCCAGGAGCCAGTTTCTGAGGCCAGATCAAGCCAGGATTGCTTGTGGAGAGAGAAAATTCTCTCAAATATTTTGCTAGTGATTTCTTAGGAGACGATTGCCAGTTTGGAATTCAAACATTGTACTCAGATTTTGCTGTTGAATAATAATAATAAAACCCTCACTTGTTGAACCGATTGTCGCACATTGGGTCTTTCTGGGGATAATTGTCCAAAAATAATGGTGTCAATTTTACTGTGTGTGCTCTATTTTCTCAGTTCCAGTTTTGTTTCCACAATGCATTTTATTTTTGGTGAAAATTGCAGTAGTGATTTTATTTGTTGTTTGTCATAATAACAAATAAACTGCACATAATAATATTAAGTTAGAAGAATAATTTCCAGTTGCTACAATAGTGAAAGTTTCGCATGGTATTAGAGTAAGTTGAAGACAGATCAATGGCTTAATAACAAGGGAAAAATTGTGCAGCTTTAAAGGGAGTCTCTAGGAAAAATTTATGGATCTGTACAGAGGCCAGTGAAGGGTGCGAATTCGCAGAGGTGGGGGTTAGATTTTCAGTTTGTAGACAAAAGAAAATTCGAAGAGCCTCATTTGTAGTGATTTGTAGGCAGTGTTGTTGCCGGGAAGCAGTTTCGGTGACCAGATCATTAATTTCGTTGAGCAGATTTGGGCATAGTTGGTTCGCAGCAGTTTTGCAATAACAAATTGTTGATTTTTGGTAGCGTCGCATGTGCTCTAAGTCTCAAATTTTGCAGGGAGGCTTGGGCACATGTATTCCAAAGAACCTAGAAAATGTTTTGGGAAATTCTACCCAGAAACAGTCTTATTAAACGAATTAATTATTTTTAATGGGACCCTAAGTCTAAACTTAGGAAAATAAGATAATTAATGGGTATTAATCTAACTGTGGTTGTAACTTCTCAAAAAAGACGAGGATCAAACAGAAATGATCTTAGCCATTGATTAGCTTCTAATCTAGGTCGTTGAATGTCAATGAGGATATTATTTGAGGCTTGAGGGTCATTTGGAAAAACACATTCAAAGTGAGTTCAGAAGTTTGATTTTTTGAAGCAGAGCAGCTGCTGGGAGAATTCCGATAATGAGCTTTTGTAGAGAGGGGCAGAGGGATTTTTGGCTAGAGGATCTTCTCCAAAGCCAACAAAACTCAGCAGAGAGGCAGAAAGACACACAGAGGAGGCAGCGCAGAGGGCAAAGAGGGTGATGTAGAGCCAGGAAGGGCTCACGCAGGCCCCATGCAAAGCAGTGCAGAAGCCTGCGTTTGCTGGGGAAGCAGATGTTTCTGAGCTAGGAGGGTTGGAATAGACTTCTAAGGGTAAATCGATTCTCAGTTGAGCTGACACAATGACTTAGAGGCTGACGCAGGGGCAACACAAAAGTAACCGGGGAACTCGCAGTTCAACTGTCGGATCAAACGAGGCTCGCAGTTTAGAGTGAGGTAATCTCACTAGTTTCTTTTGCAAAGTGATTTTCTCTGTAACTGGATTGCCGAGAAGGCATCCAATAGTTGTATTCAGAAACACTTTAGCTTAATAATAAAAACCCTCAGATCTGTTGCACTGGCTTTCCCACATTGGGTTTTTCCGGGGACGTTTGTCCAAAAACCACTGTGTCATTTGTGTGTATCTTTCTCTATTGTTCAGTATCTTGTTTCGGCATATGATTTAAATGGTGTAGACTGCAGTGTATGTATTTCGATGTTTGTCGTAGAAAACTGCAAATAACTTGTTCATGTAAATCTAACAAGTAGAAGAAATATCATCAGTTATGTAGTAGAAATTCCTGGGTTTAAGGACTTTTCACATGGTATCAAAGTGAGTGCAGGTGAAGCAAGAAGACCAATACCAGAGAACCCAGCGTTGAGCAGAAAAAGAAGGTCGAAAAAGTTGCAAGAGGCAGCAGTTTGAATTCCCATAGGGGTTTGCACAGTCCAAGTCGGAAGGGCATAATTTCGAGGTAGTGTCTCTCTGAGTGAGTCGACAGAGAGAAGGGCTTCTAGATCGAGATCTTGTCGTGGTAGAGGGAGCAACGCAGAAGCCTAAGCATGAGGAAGAGTTGGTGGGACGCAATTTTTCTGCAGGTCATTTTGCTGAGAAGAAATATGTCAGAAGAGAAGAGAAGCATTGTGAGGGAATTTTTTCTTAGAAGACTTCCAGCCAAGAAGTCCGTTTTCTTATTGGCTGAGCAGCAACAGTAAGAAGCAGAGAGGAGTAGTTCAACAGTTTTTGTGGCAGAGATGGCAACCAATGGATTCAGGGATCAGGATAGACTAGATGGAGCATCCAACGATGTCATCCAGAAGGCAAGGATGTCATTCCTTCAAGATGAGCATGCTCTCAAGACATATGTCGACAGTGTGGTGGTTGTGCCTGCGGATCTGCTAGAGAAGTACAAGGTAGAAATGGCAAAGGCAAAGAGAATGATCCTCGATGGAGTGAAGGATCATGTAGCCTGTCACATCGCTAACAGAGGAACTGCTAAGGACATGTGGGATGCGTTATCTACGCTGTATCAAGGCTCTTCTGAGCAGTGAAAGATGTACTTAGAGCAGAAGCTGAGATCTACTCAGATGCAAAAGGGGGAGCGTGTAGATCCATTCCTCACGAAGCTTCAAGAGACCCGAGATGAGTTATCAATTGTGGGGTCTACACCTCAAGATTCCAAGTTGGTTAGATTGGCCCTCAATTTTGTCTCAGATGAATGGGAAGTCTTTGTCTAGAGTATTTTGGGCAGAAAGAGTTTGCCGAATTGGGATGAGATGTGGGTAGCTCTCAAGCAAAAGGAGCTGAGGAGAGACTAGGTCAAGTGTAATCTTGATGGAAGCAGCAGCAATGGGTTGAAGCCCAAGGAGGAGGATGAGAATGCAACCCTTGCATTGAAGGGGCAGCAAGAGCAGCAGAGTTGGAAGAAAGACGTCTCAAAGATAAAGTGCTTCAAGTGTGATGAGATGGGTCACTAAGCAACATAGTGTCCTCTCAGGAAGAAGGACAAAGATAAGAAGCATAATCTGAAGGCTGCACTCGCGAAGATCGAGGAGGAGTTCACCATGACAACCGAGATACCTCCAAGAGGGAGGTGAGCTATTTTAGAGCTATAGTTCGAAAGAGCTACAAATGGGCAGGATCCTTAAGGAACCCAACTCTCAAATCAATTCCTTGCTACAGGAGTCCGGATTAGTAGTAGGATGGACTAGTGTTGGATGGTGTCGAGGAGTGTCAGAGACACAGTTGCATTGGCTAGGAGCGCCAAAGACTGAAATATAGAGCAGAGTTGGAAGTAGTGCAGATAACACAGAGCAGAGGTTAGCAACAGCATAGTAGATTCAGAGGGTCAGCACAGAGACTAGCAGCAGTCAGGCTCCAACATTCACATGGTATCATACTGAACACAATTAGTTCAGTAATTTCAGATGTTTTCCATTATTGATGCAGTAGCAGCAACAATTTGCAGTGCAGGGGCAGTGGGCAGTGGCAATGCCAGTAGCAACACGGATGCAGAAACTCAGAGGGAGTTGCAAAGTGGATGCAGTGTTGATAGTGGTAGGGCAAGTAGCAGCACAAATACAACATTTGCGCAATGGTTGGTGGACAACATGTCAGACTCTAGCAGCGCAAAGGGAGATGTTACAGAATAGAGTGATGCTTCAGCAGGTTGCATTACTAGAGCACATTCCTCACTAAGAGGGAGTGTTGATTTCTAGTAGCATTAGATGTGCTCTAAGTGTAAGGGCCATTAAAGCAGATTCATGAACCTGTAACTAATTTCTTTTTATTTACAGAATTAACTAGCAGAATTAATGAAGGTACTTACCTGTGCCCTTGCAGTTGCTGATGTCTTCTGCAGCTCTGTTACGGTTACCAAAAAACCGAAACCACCCAGCCAAACTGAGCAGAACCTCGCTGCTCAGTCCAGTAAGCTTCTAAGTCGAAGCAGACTGTTCCCCCGTGCCCAGAACCTCAGAACAATCCGCGCTCTTCCTTCCTATGGATAATTTAAGATTCTGCTCCTCTTCCTCCTTGAATTCTCTTGTTCTCCTCTTCCTCCCTTTTTTATCTGTTCTCCCATTCTTGGTTCATAAACTAATTCTTAGCGATGGTCGTCCTTCCTCTAGCACCCACCGTTTCCTTTCCTCACGACACCCTTCCCATGTCGTGTCAAAATATATTGATTTTAATTAACTTTCCTTTTTCTGATTTTATTTTAATATAAAGATTAGACTTATATTCGTCCTGAAGTTAGAGTTTTATCTTATCTGAATATTCATGATAGTGCTTAGGATTATGTATTGAGGTTAAATTCTTACTTAATGTAAGAGCACTATAAATTTTGGTGGCTTAAATACTTTAGGTTTATGACTTTAATGATCATGTTTTATTTCATTAGATCCCCCAACTATTACAAAATCATCCTATCCTTCCTAATCTCTTCTGCTCCCATCCTACCCGTCCTCTACTGGAATATGACATGGTCATGGCGTCAGTTATACTGACCTAACCATTCATAAACTCTAAGGATGAAAACGTCGATTATACCGACCTGATTCCCAGTGGGCATCCGACAGTCATCATCACACGTCTAGGGGAGCCTGACTCGCACAGTCTTCCCATGACTCCAGGGTTCGAAAGATAAACGGTGGGCAACACCTCCACCCCTCTCAATAGAATTAGGGTTAATACCCTATCATAGAATCTCTTTGAGCCTTAATTGTTTTTTGAGCTTCTGTCATCACGTGGTCATTTTGGTAACGGATATTATCTGCAATCATAAACAATTGTCTATGCATTTATAAAATGTGCATTAACATATTCAAAAACAAATAGCTTATGTATAATTTACACATCTCAACTACATTATAACATACTTTGTCATATTCTATTCATGTCATTGACTTTCATATTAAAATGTAATTATTCTTTGATTTCTATCTCATCAATCATATTTATATGCATAATAAAATAGAATTATCATATCTTAATTCCCATCAGAAGCAAAATCACTTATATATTTTAAACTTTACTATGACAACTATAATTTAGTAAGATCAATATCATATTCTGTCATGGTATCCCTATACTAGCGGAATTTAAACAGATATCATGTCATAAAAATTTACGTTTATATATGATCATTCAAAATGGTTTTGAACCTCTGATTTACAGTAAAGTAAATATATCCAAAACATAGTTTAAAGTTCTTCAAAATTGACACAGATTAGGGTATCTTTGACATATGTTCTCCGTATCTTCCCAAGTAGCTGGTCCTGGACCTTAACTTGGTCTATTAGACGATTTCTGAGTTATCGAACTCTACGTTCCAGCATACATAATGGTTCGACCGATATTATTCCTTTGTCTGAAACCTGCAGTTCCTTCCATTGAAGGTTATGAGATTGATTAGCTATATAGTGTCTTAATATAGATATATGAAATACATTATAAATTTTATGCAAGTGAGGTGGCAATGCAAGACGATAGGCGACAGGTCCAATTCTTTCCATGACTTTAAATGGTCCAACAAATCGGGGTGACAACTTTGTCACTTTTCCAAATCAAATAGAACTCTTATTTGGTCTGATACGGATGAAACCCTGATCCCCTACTTCATACTTCCTATCAATTTTGTGAGCATCAGCATAACTCTTTTTTCTATCTTGTGCTTCCTTTAACCGTTGTCTAATCTGTCTTACCTGCTCTTCCATTTCTTGGATTAATTCTGGTCCTATTATCACTCGATCTTCTAACCTGTCCCAACTTAACGGTGTTCTGCAAGGTATGCCGTATAATGCTTCAAATGGAGGCATTCCAATCAAACTATGGTAACTGTTATTGTATGCGAATTTGACTAAGGATAAGTACTTTTCCTAGTGTGATTTCTGATCCATAACATACATTCTCAACATATTTTCAATTACTTGATTTACCCTTTCTGTTAGCCCATCGGTTTCGGGGTGATAAGTTGTGCTCAAATTTAGTTGAGTTCCTAAGGCTTACTACATGCAAGTCCAGAATCTTAAAGTGAGTCGTGAATCTCTATCGGATATAATCTTCTTAGGTACTCCATGAAATCTGATAATTTCATTTATGAATACTCGAGCTACGTCAGCAACTTCGTAAGTATCTCTTATAGGAATGAAATGTGCGCTTTTCGTTAATTTATCCACTACTACCAAAATAGCATTGTGTCTTTGAGAAGCAAGAGGTATTCCAATGATGAAATCCATAAAAATGATCTCCCATTTGGTCATAGGAATTTCGTGAGGTTGTAAGAGACCCACTGGATGACAATGATTTGCTTTTACTTGTTGACATTCCAAACATTTTGCGACAAATTGAACGATATCACATTTCATACCCGACCAAAAAAAGAGTTTCTTGGTATCTGCATACATTTTCCTTACTCCAAGATGTGCACAATACACTGCTCTATGGGCTTCCTTAAGGTTAGTGTCTCGAAGATCCTTATTATTTGGAATATACATCCTTCCATGGAATCGTAAGATTCCATCATCTTCTAGTTCATATCCTTCAAACTTAGATTCTTTCGGCTTCTTACCTTCAAGACAAGATCTCACCTTTAAATACCAACTATCTTTTATGAGATATTCTAGTACTCGCTGCTTTAAATCTACTTTGATAGGTATGAGAGAGAATATTCGTGGTCTTCTGCTTAAAGCATCTGCTACTACATTTTATTTTTCCTTAATATATGATATTCCAAAGTCATATTCACTTAGGAATTCACTCCATCGTATTTGTCTAGCATTTAAGTCTCTTTGGATGAACAAATATTGTAGACTTTGATGGTCGCTTTTAAGTGTAAAACTTCGTCCTACCAAATAATGTCTCCAGATCTTTAGAGCTAGTACTACAACAGCTAACTCTAAATCATGAGTAGCATAGATTTCTTTATCAGGTTTTAACTTCCTGGAGGCATATGCTATTACTCCTCTATCCTGCATCAATATTGCACCCAGCCCTTGTTTGGATGCATCAGTACATACCGTAAAATCTTTGTCCATATCAGGGACTTTTAAGATTGGTGCACTGGTCAGTAGTCTTTTGAGTTTAGTGAATGCTTTATTACATTCCTCAGTCCATTCATACTTAACACCTTTACACTGAAGGGTTGTAATCGGCTTTGCAATTTTCGAGAATCCCTCCACAAATCTTCGGTAGTAACCGGCTAAACCCATAAAGCTTCGTACTTCGTGTGCGTTTTTCGGTATTGGCCATTCCATGATTGCTTTTACCTTCTCAGTGTCTGCTGAAATCCCTTCACCTGATATGATATGACCTAAGTAATGAATCTTTTCCTGAAAGAATGAACACTTGGATAATTTTCCATACGACTGATGTTTTCTAAGGCAGGACAATACTATTCGTAAATGATCTTCATGCTCTTTCTTATTTTTGGAATAGATGAGAATATCATCTAAAAAGACTTGTACAAATTGATCAAGATATTCGCAGAAAACACTGTTCATAAGATTCATGAATACTGCTGGAGCATTTGTTAATCCAAATGGTACTACAGTAAATTCATAATGTCCAAAACGTGTCCAAAATGCAGTCTTAAAAATATCGCTTTCAGAAATCCTTAGCTGATGATAGCCTGATAGAAGATCAATTTTTGAAAAGACAGCAGCTTCTTTCATTTGATCGAAAAGATCATCAATTCGAGGCATAGGATATCGATTCTTTACTGTAGCTCGATTCAAGTCTCGATAATCTATGCATAATCTTAAGGATCCATCTTTTTTCTTAACAAAAATTACAAGAGCACCCCAAGGTGATATACTGGGTCGAATATGTCCTATATCCAATAGTTCCTTCAATTGAATTTGTAATTCTTGAAGTTCTGGAGTTGTCATTCTATAAGGTGTTTAGAGATTGGTTGAGTACCAGGTTTCAATTCAATAGTGAGGTCTAGCTCCCTTACAGGGGGTAATCCTGGTAGTTCCTTTGGAAATACATCCGGAAATTCGGCTAACACCGGATATTGTTCTAAGGATGGTCATTTTTCTTTACTTACTTCTTGAATTACATATGCCTGACAACCTTTTCTTAAGCAACGCTTCATTTTCATTGCTGATATGTAGCGTAAAGATGTTTTTCTCTTGATTCCTTGAATTTGGATCGCTTCTCCTTCATCATTAATACCTAGAATTTTTTTCCCATAACAGTCTACCCAAGATAGATGAGCTTCTAGCCAGTCCATACCTATGACAAGATCATAAGTTCCTAAGGCCATGACATAAACTTTCAATTTAGTCGTATAGACCCCTAGGTCAATTTTACATTGATCCACACTTAAGTCTATGGATTGGAGTTCTCCTGAGGCCATTTCTACCTGTCTGAAATCATTTTGTCTGCGAGCTACCAACCCACATTTCTTTAATGCATATGACTAAATGAAACTATCTGTAGCACTAGTATCAAATAATATTTTGAGTTTTATACCATTAATAATACCTGAAAATTCTACTACGGTGGATTGATATGCTGCTTGGTCGTCGTTGACTACGGCATGAATTCTATGATTACCTTGATTATTTGACATTGGTTCCTTTCCAGTCCTATGCAATACACTTGATGAAGCTTCTGGACAATCATGTTGAAAATGTGGTCCTCCACATCCCCAACAGTTAACCTGCGTTGGTCCTCTTAAATCAGGACGTGAATTTCTAAATGAAGAGCTTCGTCCTCTCATGTTGTTTCCTCTCGAATTTCTTCCTCTATTAGTAGTTCCACGAGATGTCCATGGACCGGTGTTGGATGATTCAGCGGCTATAGTATTAATTGTCATGGGAGCTCTTGTTCCTACATTTCTTGGGGCAAATCTATTACCATAAGGTGGCCTTGAGCTGCCTCATTTGAATGAATTTTGGGGAACCTTTCCAAAAAATCCTGATTGTACAGGTTCTGTCGGCCCTACATCCTTTTGGATTCCTAGATGTTCTTCTGCCTAACGGCCACATTCTACCACCTCAGCTACTGATGATGGTTTCCACATGTTCACCAAGGCCCTGATGCGAGGATTTAATCCAAATATGAAGCGTTCAGCCTGACGTTCATCAGAATCTAAGTAGTGAATGTATTTCACAAGTTCCATAAACCTTATCTCGTATTCCTCCACTGTTTTATTACCTTGAACTAATGTATGAAAGGCTCTGGCTTGTTGTTATTGAAATATGGAGGTAAATACTTTATGCGGAATTTTTCCTTAAACAATTCCCAAGGAACATTATCCGTTGTAAGGTGTAGTTATTTTTCCAGATTTCCCCACCAAATCAAGGCACTTTCTTTTAATTAAAATACAACAATTTTTATTTTTGCAAAAGAAGAATATTCTCTTAATTTAAAGCATCTGTTCATTCCTTCTAACCATGCCTCAGCATGTTCTCCAGCTCGACCTCCTGAAAACTCTGGGAGTTTAATTTTCTGAAGCTCCCTAGAAATATCTTCCATTGATCTTTTATATCCAATATTCTTTGGTTCCACTGAATTGGTTGTTAAGGGTTGTAGTTCTTCTTTGGTCTTAGCTTTATGATTAGCTTTATATATAGTGGCAACTATATTGATATATAAAGCTAACTGAGCGGGTATTAAGCTTTATATATACACAGTTGGTTAACTGAGTGGGTGTCGAGTATAGATCCTTTGAACTTATGCGCAGTGATGAGAGGTCGATTTTCTACTGCAAAAAGGGCGGTATAACTGGCTGTGGCTTTAGAGGTATGGAGTCCATTTCATCATGGGATCATGAAATCCACGACGTTTGCACCTAAAGCACGAGTTTCTACCCCCTGCTACTACACCTACGGCCACGGCGACCTAATAACCGCTCCCAGGAAGTGATGGAGCTTAGGCTCCCTCACTTGGAACCAATTTGCGACACTCCGGTTCGGGTGGTCATCTGTTACCAAGACGGGCCACTTCAATGTCAAGGTTGTTGAACATAACAAATTGGAACACATTCCAAGGGGTTCAGTAGGTCAGAGGACTGGAATTTAAGTTTGGATGGTGGAACTGCTCTTCAAGAAGGCTATATAGGTTTGCTCATCCGATTGCTTGGCCGAGACAATGCTCCACCTGACAAGGATCAAGCAATCAAGACACTTTGGCCACATTCAAATGGAGGAAAACTTCAAATTTTCTGAGTTGTGTTGGGGTGAAAGGAAGCTGGTATGGCCGCTGATAATGGAAGGTAGACACAGGGATTTACAAAGGAGGTACCTATATCTTTTGTTGACCATATAAAATTTCAAATAACGAATTTCTGGGTTGGTTCTTCACTGATATCTTGTATTAAATAGATTCAAGTGCCCAGATTTATTGGCTGAGGCATTTACCAGTTCTATTGTTTATCTGCTTATTGTACCTTCATATTTTAAGTGAAGAAAAAGACTATTTACATTGATGCTCTTTTCAGATTGCCATATATCAGCTATATAACAATGTCTGAGTTTGATATAAAAGTTGAATAAGATTATTTATTGAAGTCCGTTTGGTGTTCTAAATTTTTTTTTTTTTAAAGAGAATCCATTAAGTTTGGAGTCTAACATTTTTTAAATTATTTTTTTTTTTTAAGCTTGTAGATGCTAGCTTTCTCAGAGGAAAGGAAATGAGGGGCAAGCAATATTTATTACAGAAGTCCTAAACAGAGAATGAGTTCTGTAAGATTTATTACTGGCTTATTTCAATAAATTTAAATCATTAACAACTTAACAGGTCCGAAAGTTTTGAACCAGCTCTGATACCAGATTGTAAGGGCCATTAAAGCAGATTCATGAACTTGTAACTAATTTCTTTTTATTTACAGAATTAACTAGTAGAATTAATGAAGGTACTTACCTGTGCACTTGCAGTTGTTGATGTCTTCTGCAGTTCTGTTACGGTTACCAAAATACTGAAACCACCCAGCCAAACTAAACAGAACCTCGCCGCTCAGTCCAGTAAGCTTCTAAGTCGAAGCAGATTGTTCCCCCGTGCCCAAAACCTCAAAACAATCCGCGCTCTTCCATCCTATGGATAATTTCAAATTCTACTCCTCTTCCTCCTTCAGTTCTCCTGTTCTCCTATTCCTCCCTTTTTTTACTATTCTCCCATTCTTGGTTTATAAATTAATTCTTAGCGGTGGCCGTCCTTCCTCCAATACCCGCTGCTTCCTTCCTCCAATACCCGCTGCTTCCTTTCCTCACGACACCCTTCCCATGTCGTGTCAAAATATATTGATTTTAATTAACTTTCCTTTTTCTGATTTTATTTTAATATAAAGATTAGACTTATATTAAATTACTTTATTATTAGTTTATTTTTATTATTTTATTAATTTGATTAATATAATTTATTTATTTAAAATATATTTGATATTATTTTTATAAATAGGTCGTTACACTAAGTCTCAAATTTTGCAGGGAGGCTTGGGCACATGTATTCCAAAGAACCCAAAAAGCATTTTGGGAAATTCCACCCAGAAACTGTTTTATTAAAATAATTAATTATTTTTAATGGGACCTGTTGTCACACAGAATGTCTAGGCACCACGACAACGCTCATATCAAGGGTTGTCAACTTGATTCCCGATCTCTTCGTTTAAGTTGTCTCCCTACAACAAGCTAAGGGGGGTAGACCCTATGGAGAAATGGGATGAAGGAGAACCAGCTAGGAATCAAC
This sequence comes from Pinus taeda, assembly GCA_000404065.3. Classification (NCBI taxonomy): domain Eukaryota; kingdom Viridiplantae; phylum Streptophyta; class Pinopsida; order Pinales; family Pinaceae; genus Pinus; species Pinus taeda. Next base: position 58,948 of record APFE031211029.1, on the reverse strand, counting down.
CGGTTCGGGACACATAGCGAGGCAATCAAATACTTGACTAAGGCTTAGCAAGATTTAAAATTTGATTAGATTTTAAATGATTAATACCAGTGCCTTATGGAGTCAATGATCCAAGTAATTGATTATCAGCTACTGCTTAGGAAACAAAGATATGAAATCTGTTTGTAATTCCACAATAAAAATCTATAACAATCGTTTGAAAATATTTGCAAAATATCTAGCATGTAATGGGCATTAAATGATTCAAGCAATGACAATCAATTTCACTAGATGCACAATGTCTTAGCAATTAAATTTCAGGAGATACAAATACCTTAATCAACCACGCAATTTAAAAGCTAACCAGTTCAAATCCTAGAACTTAAATGATTATGCTTAATGATCTAAATCTAGGAAATTCACCATTTTCCAATAGTTAATCTTAGGACATAAAATATTTAAGCACATTTAACAAAGGAAAAATTTTGATACCACACAAGTTTTCTTTAGATTTTATTCTCGACAAATTCGATTAGTCTTTAGGAAAAAAATTTCAATATGCTAACCAAGACTTAATGTGGTAAATGAGAAATCAAAACCTTTCTTATAATCTAACGGAAGTAAAATGAATTAAAGGATTAATAAATTAAAATTTTAATGGGCCATAGGCCACAATGAAAATTTTTTTAATGTGAATGCGTAATCCCTTTAATTTGATTTCATAGTCACCCAAAATTTTAAACCTTTTAAAATCCTTTTTTTTTTATTGAACAAAACCAAAATCAAAAAAGATATATCGAACCTAACTAAATGAATCAAAAAGGCTAAGTATATCTCTAATGAAAAATAAAAATCAACCCTAAAACCTAACTTACCTCATGCGTTAAACATAAATGAAAAAAATAAAAATGAAATGTAAATAAAGCAAAGAGCAACTAGCCTAAAAAAACAAATCAAATGGTATTTGGTTGTATTGTGTTTGCAGGTCCGCAACAGTGAGATAGAAGATGGCAACAGGATGACAGAGAACACGGGTGAGAGGGTTCGATGTGCAAGCTGGACAGCGGAATGGAGCAGCGATGGGTGAAGGGTATGCGTGGAAGAGTTTAACGCTTGGACGGAGGTTGGATAGCAGCGTAGAGAGCGGATGGGAAGGACGCAGGGTGGTGAGAGTGTGGCAGCAAGGAGGGAAGAGGGCTTATGCAGGGATTTTTTCAAGTCAATGGATGGAGAAGATACGCAGAGGAGAAAGGCCAAATAGCAAGGCTGTGTGAGGGATAAGGAGAGAGATGCGTACAGGCTGAGCAAATGGGACGTGAATGGATCCACGCGTAGCTGAGTAGTGAGGGAAAGAGGACGCATGAAGAGAAAGGGATGAAGAATATGCAGCGATGGAGGGACGAGAAGCAGTAATGCTGCGTTTGTTTTTTTTTTGGTGATTTGCAGTTTGAAGAAGCCGTTGTGGAGAAACACGCAAACAACAATGGAAGAGGAATGGCAATGCAGGTTGAGGGAACTGTCATAAAGAAGTGGACGCAAAAGGTTGGCAATGGCATGTGCAGTGGGATGAGGAGCTATGACAATGCAGTAAACAAATATAAAAAAATTGAAATTTGCGGCAGATGGAGAACCTCAGTCAACAAATAGTAGCCTCAAAAAGTCCAAAACAAACCCGGAAAAATTTAGTTTCAAACTAGTACACTTATGCTTCAGATTTCTTTATAAAATCCATAGATTTAAAATTTTCAAACCCTCGAACTGTAAAAAGAATGCTCCTAGAAACGCTGGTTCTGAGGCCAGATATTACCCTCCATGGCCTAGATCTAGCTTCAAAATCAAACTTCACCTTCAGATCTGCAAACTGTTCTTGAAAACTCAAACACCCATAAACCGGATATACAAAATGGAAGAAAACCCAAAAAACCTAAGTCAGACAAATTTTTAATTACAAATCTATGCACAGGAGTTGCATATCTACCAGAACTGGCAAGTGTGAGTCCAACTCCGCTCCCAGATCTGATAATCTGAGGCTCTTAAAAGCCAGATTTATCAAGTTAGCACAGAAAATTTTTGAAATTTTTAATTTAAACGAAGGTGCTTCGCCAAAAACCCTTCATGCATTAACAATGAAACTTCTTATGATAAGCCCAGGAATCAATCAAGTTGGGCTCTTCAGAAAATACTAATCAGGAGTTGGCTGGTCCAACTAAAAACTTCCCCAAACGCCCGATGATCCAAAAAATCAATAATTCCCTGCACAAGTCAATTCAACCATTAATGTAGAGCGAGAAAACGATAATAAAATTCAGATTTAATAGAGATACCTGCCATTATATTTAGAACTTAAATTACCATTCAAACCCCACTGATCAAGAAAGATGCCTATGCTTAAATCACTCTTCATAAAGCCATCATTAATGGCTAAAAGGAAATCTATGCATGAAAATAACACATCTTACAACATTTCCACGAAGAGTAACACCAGCAGAAGTTAACCCCAAAGTCTTACTTTATTGCTCATAAACAAAAGATTACAAGAGAGCTTTCACTTAGCACACGACTCAAAGATCGAATGATCTCAACTGACAACTGACCTCCTATTTAAAGATAAATCTCCCAACGGCTAGCTCGATTGATCCTTGTCAAAGTGATCTCGACCGTTGATGAGGATCAAAATCTTTTAATCTCATCCGTCGAAATTTTAAATATTGAGGAAATTTCGAATTTTTCAATTAAATGCATTTTAATAAATTCAAAAATTAAAATTTTGCATTTATTTCCTCAAAATTTTGACTTTGACTTAACCCCAAGGACCCAAGGCATAAAATTTAGCAAATTAATCAATTAACCTTAGTCCCTAGACCTATTAGGATTTAATTTTTTTAAAAGATCCACGAATTTTACCTCTAAAAAATTTAAATTTACCTAGGACCTAGGACCTATGAGGGAATAAATTATTTTTCTAACCCTCAAGACACTTTATATCATGATTTTTTACATTTTTTACATCTCAAGGGGGAAACCCATTTGAAAAAGACCCTCACAGACTACCCATTTTTGCGACACAAATATAATCCAGCAGACTAAGCACCTTGTAATAAAATAACCTAACCAAACAGTTAGGATTATTCCCAAATCACTTTTACACAGACTCGATCTATAACACTAGGACTTGCCTAAGATTCTGGTGACAAAATTCATTCTGGCTTTGAGGTAAGGCTGAAGGAAAACTCTGCCAACCATTCGAGAATGGATTGGTGAGACAAAAAACCTCCCGGAATGTAGATCATTACCAGAAAAATAGGTTTACCTAGGCAATTATATACATGACACAGATCTGCTGAGATTATTTACATCATATATATGCAGAATCGGTTTACATTATAACATGATAATCAGGCTGATGATGATAGTTGGACGACATGGACACATCGATCAGGCACTATCCATTTTGCCAAAAAAGGGGGTGTACTGCTATGGGTCGTTGACACGTAGTGGTCAACATCTGGCTCTACTCGGGGACACGTTGTTGCATTGTAGGAATGTGAGAATCTAGAATCTACATCCACGCAACACACAACAAAACATAAGTAGCATCCATTCAAAAATCATCATCTAACATTAAGCACAGGAAAGATATAAGCTCTTCATTTATTAACTATCTAGTAACATGAAAAGTAAATCTAATCCTAAAACAGAAATGAAATGCTGAAATGACAAGGTGTAGGGTTAGAAATGTAATACAGAGGATGCCCCATGGCATCAGATGTTATCTTTGAAGAATAGCTTAAGCATTTGGCCATTCACAGGTAATTCAAGTGGTTCACCAATAATCGACAATGTTTTTGACCCAATCTAATTTGCCAATATCCACAAGCATGAGGTCTATGCAATGTGCAACACATGGGTCCAAAAGATGGTTTTATGTTTTTCCTCTAACAGTTTACCAACGAGAACATAGTTAGAGGCATTATCTATTGACTTGAACAACATTAGCCACCCCCACCTCCTCACCAAACTCATACAATAGCTGAAACAACAATTGAAATGCATCAACCGCTTTTAAAAACATGGTTCCCTGTGGGCAAAAGATAACAAAGTTTATGATGGTACGGTTCCTTTGATTAGTCCATCCATCTGACATGATGGTACATCTTGTTTTTGCCCATAAGTTTTTGAAATCTTTCAAATACTCATTAATGGAGGAAATTTCTTTCTGCAAACGCTACCCCTTTATCTCATGCATAGTAGGGCCTTTAAAGCCTTTTCAGGCAGCAAATATGGCATCAAACATAGGCTCATAATATGGTGAATGGGAAGCATTGAAGGGGATATCAGCATCAAACCACCGTCTGCATATGTAATCACAAGTAGTATCCCTTAATTCTTTCTTCCAATGGTCATCTAAAGTGGGCTGCAAAGTTCTACTAGCTTCAGGACCATGTGCATCTGATGGAGAGGAGGGTGTGACAGTGAAATAACTTTTGATATTCATATCATCCTTCCTTTTCATTTTACCTTTACCCTTTTCTTGAATATACTCCAAAGAGGGAGGAACATAGTGGAAGGGGTTGGATGCATCAGTACAAGGGATACAAGAAGGACCCTCAAAATCAAAATGGAGGTTGGTAGCCATCATTTTTTGTATACTCTTCATTCCAATTTCAGCCTCTAATTCTTTTTGCCTAGCTTTTTCTTCTTGAAACTTCTCAAAGCTATTTAACAACTCCTTCCTAATCTCCCCAATTTGTGGTGATTCACATGGAGTAATTTGGCCTCTAATCCCTGCCAAGTGTTGTTTCAGTCTATTAATGCCCCCAGGATCATCTTTAATTTTTCTATGGAAAAATTTGCAATGCATTTGACTATCAACCATTTCAGCATATGCCCAAGCAGCATTTTTCACTCTAGGAGCCATTTTTCAACTTGGAAATGAAAGAAAAAATTCTGACAATGAAAACAAAAAAATAGCATTGCTTCAATGTTCATTTCTTTCACAAGAAACACTCTTTTCAATTTCTAGATTTGCACAAAAAAATAAATAAGTAAAAACAGATTTTTAGAAGTGAAAAAAGAAATACCTCTAGGCATAAACTGTCTCCTCAAAGTTGCTCCAACAAACCAACCCCTCAATGCGGCTCCAACGGTTGCCCAAGAAGCTCCTCACTCCTGCTCCAAAATCAAACTCCACAACTCTTCACAAACTCCTCACAAATTCTCACTCAAATGCAATGAGATGGCTATGAGGAAATGAGAGGGGTTGGGTACGTTTTATAGGGTTTGGGAGAGGGAAATGGACCCCAAAGAACCTAAAGGCATATAAGAATGGGCTTTGGTGTCCCCAAAAAATCAAACAGCAAAAAAAAAGCCACTTTTTGGCTGCGCCCACCGAGTCAGCCGAGTTAGCTCGGGCTCGGTCGAGCCGACCAGGTTGTTACCGAGCCAGCCGAGTTAGTAACCGACTCGGCCAACTCAGTAACAACACGACTGACCAAGTTGGTAACCGACTCGGCCGGCTCAGTAACAACCCGGTCGGCCTAACCGAGTTGACAACCGAGCCGACCCGGCCAAGCTTTGACTCGGTTTGGCTCGGCTGTTTCAAAGTCAATTCAGCCGAATTTTAAAACAATGGTTCTTCTCGATTTGTTTGAGCTTGCAGTAATCTCTGAAGGAGAGGGCTTCTTTAAAGTCTTCATCCATAGATTGCCACTCTCTGAAGTAATCTCCCATCTAAGGGGAGTCTTCCTCCCTTGCAGTCTTCCTCCCTTGCAAGCTCGATTTCTGCCACTGGCACGAAAGAAGGTAGTGTAGCACGAGTTGGCACACTAGCTGAAGGGCGCTACACTGCTGGTGAGGGATGATCTAATGGCTGAGAGGCCTCGAAAGTTTCCCCAAACAGAAACCCTCTAGGAGTGGTCCTCTCTTTGTTCTACGACTTGATCTCTTCCACCATGTCTTTCTGACCCTTGGCTAAGTCACTCAGGACCCTCAGGAGGCTGTCGAAAGCTATCTCTTCCCTGCTCTTGGGCTCTGCCATTTCCTCCTCTTCTGCTACTGCTTTCCCTCTGTCCTTTGTGTCTGGAGTAATCTCCAGCTCTCTTTCTCTGCTCTGGTACCTCTCCCTTCAGTAGGTGATGCTTTGCTAGTCCCCTTTTCTCATAAGAGACAATCCCCATAGCTGAGCCAAGAACTAGGCTCTGATACCACTGTAATGATCCTAAATAGGGATATAAGTGATAACAAGCAAATAATTTGTGTAGTAAATTATAAAAACGAAATGTACATCAAGCATCCATAGAAAAGTTGCAAATAGGGAACTGCTAAGCCATTTTATTAAGTTTCTGAAGACAAAATACAATAGATAACAAAATGGTGCACCTAGGCTTGTCTCAATGGACAAGCATGACCAACCCCAGGTGGGAAAATAATTGAGCTTAAGGTTGCCCAATTGTTGAACCAATCTACACTGCACTGCCTAGAAAACTGCCTCTCTACTAAAGTTTGAATGGCTGGAAAGTGCAGTTATATTGCCCAAAAAATTGTATGCTTTTAACCCTGAACTCCTTAGCCTAAACCCAGAAAAAACCAAAAGGGATTTTAGCTGGTTTGGACCTCTGATTTTCAACCCCTTTGGAGTCTCACCTCAGTTGTAGCTGCAAAACCCGTCCTACTGGACGTTGCTTGTAAATCCTCTTGAAAACTCCTCCCAAGTGTTGAGTTCACCCTTGCTATCCAACCCTGACTTCCTGAATAAGCTCTTGGCCAAAATCACCTGCTCCCAAACTCCACGAAAATCTACTAAGTGGCCTCTACATTATCCCTCAGCCTAGCAATTCGAACTACTGGAATGTTGGCTCAGCTAGCTGTAAAACGCAGCAAGAATGTTGGTCTAGTGCTACTACCTCAGCTCCCTAACTCCCTGACAAGAAATATGATCTCTACTAGCCTCAATCTCCCTCTGCGTGTTTGTTGGCTGCCCAGAAATACGCACTCCTTTCTCTGCGTTGGTTACTAGTGCTATGTCTGCACCCGAAACTCCTGAAAACCATTATGGAACAACCTCCCTAGGGTGGGCACGGATGGTCCCCTAAAGTAGAGGTTAAATCTCCCGCTTGAGAGACTCGTGGCTAAACAGCCAGTTAACGCAGCTAAACAGCAGAGTAAACAGTTTAGTTGTTTGCAAAATGTCAAAGATGAAAACAAAATGAGAGCTGATCTCTCCTTATAACTCCTTAGGCCTCCTTAGCCTCATGTGGGCCCCTCCATCCACCCATTTGACTTCCCCTCCAAGTTGTTCGAATGGCTAATTTGAACGCCCATGTGGGTGGCCCCCACATTCCACTAGTAGACAAATAAAGTCGATTTGGCTTTTAAGTCCCTAAGTCAAAAGTGTGGGGTCCTCTTGCTTAGTCAAAACTATGCAAAATTGTGTAGCAGCACCCTGTTACAAATGTGTTTGAGAAGGGACCTGACAGTAGCTAATAAGAGGGAAGCCCACACTTGGGTTTATAATGTGTAGGAGGGAGCAATCATAGTACATGAGGTGCCCCAGCCTTATTTTTCCACCTTGCTTTATGCCTTTTGCCTTATTATGATTTTCTTTGATTAATTGTTTGGGGCTCAAGGGGTTAGAGCATGATGTATAAGATATAACAATGAATTCTCTCTTTTAAAGTGGGCAGTTCATTACCCACCAGGGTTTGGGACAACCATTGGTTCCATATGATGAAGAAGGCTCATAGAACCTATAAGAACCATGGTGATGGCGATGATGATGGGGTGGAGCTTATGTATTGGCTTTTTCCCACACACTAAATGTATTTGTCTCGACCATATTTTTCATTTTGTTGTACATTTTCTTGTTGAATGTGGCCATATATGCTTTTATCTTTCTTTTTAGCTGCATCAACCTCCGAGCTTCATTCTAGGCCATAACCCAAGGTGTGGGCAAGGGCAGGGGCAAGCTAACCTTATGTGGACCCAATGGAGGAAAGTGGACCTAGGCAGGAGAAATGATGAATGGAAAGAGGGTAATATAAGCGGATAAGGGAGCAGGACCACACAACCAAAATCGAGGTTTCTAATGAAATACCATCTCCGGAACCAAATGGTCAGTAAAAGAGATCCCAAGGGACTAGAATCTAAGGTTAATTTCTAAAAGGGTTCTAGGGGACAAAAGTACAGACCTAGCCCATTCTTTCCGCCGAATCCCCCCATTAATCCATACCAAGAACTGTCCCTGATAAGCAAACTACAATACTCAATTTCCAAATGACAAGGCATACCTTTAGATTCGGGAGGCCCACCTTCAAACATACGATCATGGCAAATGGGCGTGAGACCTGTTCACCCTGCCGCCTACACCTACCTATAAGTCAATGAGAAAAGCCTTCAACCCCATAAGGTGTGGTTGGTGGCAAAGAACTCAGAGAAGGGGTTGTCACACTAATCCCAACTCTCTTCGTTTGAGTTATCTCCTAGGTTAGCTAAGGTGGGTGGTCCCTAATGAAAAGTTAAGCTAAAAGACGTGAGTTTCTAGGAGAGTGTTATGTGAAAATGGATTACTTTTAAGGATTTTGAGCAAATATGAAGTAAGCAACTTGAAATAACAATGCCAATCATTAATATGACAAAACTGCTGTTAAAATTGGCAACCAGGGAAAAACTTCATGTGGGTCATCTTATTCATGGCTGATAATATTTTTATTAGATTCCTCTCATCGAGAAGTGTAGGATTGATATAAAGATTATCTGATTCCGATAAGTATTCATGGAGATATGAATTTATTTTGATTATGGAATTATTATCAAGCCGACCTACAACTCATGTAGGCTCAGAAGCCCAACAGTTGCATCTATTCAAAGACCAACGTTGTCTATAAATATAAGAGGACTTTTCCTCATTTGGACTCACTCATCTCATCACATCTCTCTCTCTCTCTACTGTGCAAAAATGAGTCTCTTCTCTACTGCGCAAAAAAGGGTCTCTCTCTCACAAATGTGAAGTCGGCAGCTGTTGAATCTGAAGCTGCAACTGCAGAAGTAAAGATTGACTTGCGTGGTCTAGAAGATCTCCTCGTTGGAACTACGTTGTAGGTCCATCTAGATCTCCTTTGAAAGCCGCAACTTTTGGTGGTGGAATGAAGTCAATCCGACGAATGGTTTGCAAGATATCGACTGCCCTAGTTTGAAGCCGGAAACCGCTGCCACTGAAGCTGCAACTGCAGAAGTAAAGATTGAATTGCGTGAAATAGAAGATCCCCTCTTTGGAACTGCGCTGTAGGTCCATCTGGATCTCCTCTGAAAGCCGCAACTTTTGGTGGTGGAATGAAGTCAATCCGACGAACGATTTGTAAGATATCATCTGCCCTAGTTTGATAATGAAGCCGCTAATGCTGATGCTGCTGATCTAGGGTTTGCTACTGCTGATATGAATCAGATTTATTGTGCTATTTCTCTCTGCTGAATTATTTTTTTTGAATCTAGGATAATCGGTAACTGGTGAGAGTTATCTGCTAAATTATTGAAGATAAAAGAAGATTTGATCAAAGGGTTTCCCCACACATTGTGGGATTTGTCTCTGGCTAGCCGCCACATCTTGTGTCTCTTGTCTTGGCTTGTTTTCTATCGATCTTTTAATGTTCTATCTGCACTTTACATGTGATTGCTAATCTGTGGAATATAATAAAAAAAAAAAGTAAATTGTTATAAGCATAGAACATACCATAACTTAACATGGTTTCAAAGCTGAGGTGAAGAAAAAGCCCGAGTAAGAGCAAGAGCAATCACCGAAATCACCGAAGAGAAGATTGGCAAGGCTATCCTAAAAGAACTATGGGGTCCTCAACACTCTTTCCTACCGAAGACAAGCTCCGTGAGAAAGATGACTATCACGAATGGAAGATGTCTATCGATCTAACCCTAGAAGATCAAGGAGTGTTGGACCATATAAGAGGCAATATTGTTGAGCCTCCATCAAATGCATCCGCTTCTGTCTGGAAAAAATGGAAAAATGAAGAAATCAAAACAAACAAGATCATCCGGGACTCTATCGACAAGCACTTGGTGGCCTACATCTCTGAACTGGACACCTCCAAGGAAGTCTACGATAGACTAGTGAGTTTATTTAAAGTAAATGATGCAAATCAAGTTTTGTTTCTTAGAAATAAGCTGAAGGAAATTAAGAAGGGTAAAGATGAGAGTATGCAAGCATACTTGTTAAGGATCACCGAGATCAGGAACGATCTCCTATCTATTGGGGAGGCTATCACTGACAGGGAAATGGCACTCACGACTCTTGGAGGATTACCATTCGAATGGTACGTGTTCAGGACTACTCTTCTGAACAATAATGTAATTCCTGGTTTTGAGGAATTAATGGCTAGATGCATTCAAGAAGAAACAAGGGTAGAAGAGCAATGCCCATGCTTAAAGGTCCTCCTGCTGCCTTTTCTTCTCATGCTAAGAAAAGAAATAATTCTGGGACTAAATCAAAAGGAAAGGCTGGACCTAAGGGTGGAAGAAAAGGACGATGCTACATCTGCGATAAAGCAGGTCACTATGCAAGGGAGTGCCCTGATAGAAAGGACTCACACCGGGACGATGATCAAAATCCCTCTGATGGCGATCAAAGGAATGACAAATTCAATAGCAAAGGTAAGAGGAGCTAGGAATCAAGGAAGAGGACAAGCATTCAAGAAGGCTAGAAATTCCAAGATGTACTAAATGCACCTGACCTCCAAAAGAACCTGGTGTCCATCTCGACAATGTAAAACAAAGGCTACAAGGTAACCTTCAGCGATGGCAAGGTACGTATATGGAAAAATAATGTTAAAGATGCCTTTACTCCTGGGTTTCGTGTTGATTCATTATATCAAGTCAATGGAAGTCCGCTAGGTGTCATGTCTTATGACACATCTCTTCAGTCCAAACTTTGGCATCGGAGGTTTCCCCCCCCCCCCTTCATTATAAAGCTATACTCGGTGTAAGACAAATGGTGACAGGGATGCCCTAATTCCGAGTAGAGAAAGAAGGCATATGTCCAGGATGTGCCGAAGGAAAGCTCAAAAGGGGACCATTCCCCTCAAGCCAAAGCAAGACCTCCGATATATTACAGTTGGTTCACTCAGGCATACCCGAGGTTGGCATTAAGAGGGAGACTACTACACCACATACTCTTGAGCAGAATGGTGTGGCGGGAAGGAAGAATCGCACGATTGTGGAAGCTGTCTGGGCCATGCTACATGATCAAAGACTTCCGAAGTTTCTATGGGCTGAAAGTACAAACGCCGCTGTATATGTACAAAATCGATGCCCTCATCAAGCATTGGGTTTTAAGACTCCTGAAGAAATGTTCATCGCCAGTCAAAGGGAAGTCGTGATTAGTCATGATGTCACCTTTGACGAAGATATGGCTCTCAACAAGGTGGACAATCTTCCGACTTTGAGGAGCTCTCAAGAAGCCGACACCAGGGAACCAAAAGAAAAGGATGATGAATCAATGCCTGATGTAGAAGAACCCATGGATCTGATTGATTCTCATCCACATGAGCCTTCCTCTTCTAGGAAGAGGCCTTCATGGCTTAGGGGGATACTTGATGATGTCGAAGGACATGCTGCACCCTGAGGAACCTTCCGTCAAAGTAAGAAACCTAACAGGTATCAGGGATACCTGACCATCATGAGCACGATCATACAAAATGAGCCTTCATCATTCTCAAATGTCGTCAAGCATTAAGTATGGAAGGATGCTATGACCATAGAATATGAGTCTATTATGGAGAATGATGTTTGGGAAGTAATTCCCAGATGCCAGACAAGACAATTGTTACTTCAAAATGGCTTTACAAGATAAAGCATGCAGCAGATGGAAGTATGGAAAAGTATAAGGCTCATTTTGTTGCTCGTGGTTTATCCCAGAAGGAAGTTATAGACTATGATATTTGCACCTGTTGCCAGATATACAACCATTTGCTTGATCATAGCCCTTGTGGCTTCACAAGGATGGAACCCACATCAGATGAATGTCAACACTGCATTCTTGCACGGTTCGATCAAAGAAGAGGTCTATGTGGAGCAACCCGAAGGATTTGAGATTTATGATCGAAAATCTCATGTATGCAGGTTGAAGAATGCTCTCTATGGGCTGAAGCAAGCACCCCAAGCATGGTATGAGAGGATCGATAGCTACTTGATGAAGCTGGGATTCAATAGGAGTGAAGTCGATCCTAACCTTTACTTTAAGGTTGAAGATAACAAGCCTCTCATACTGGTGTTGTATGTGGATGACCTCTTTCTAACAGGTGCATATCCTCTCATTCACAAATGTAAGAGGGAGTTGGCTTCTAAATTTGAAATGAAGGACCAAGGACTTGAAGTATGGCAGAAGCCAAGGGAAATTTTCCTATCTCAAGGAAAATGTGTGGTAAAGATATTGGAAAGATTTGGTATGATGGATTGCAAGCCTATGACTACCTCGAGGATCTTAACTTTTAGAAGTTATATGGTAGTAATGTCGGACCAGATTTGGGAAATGCCTCTGAGTTTTAAAAACTCATTCGCATTGATGTTCTTGGTGAACCTCCGTCCGAACATATGTTTTGCAGTTAGCATTGTGAACTCATATTTGGTTGAGCTTCACTAGATTGGTGCCAAGAATCTTCTGAGATGTCTTCAGGACACAATCTCTCATGGATTGAGATACACTGCCAGAAATATGAAACTACATGATTATTTGAATACTAATTAGGCAGGTAGTGTGGAGGATCACTGGAGCCACTTTTAATGTTGTTTCTCTTTGGATTCTGCTTCGATATAATGGATGAGCAGGAAGCAGAAGTCAGTTGCCATAAGCACCGCCGAGATCGGATACATATCTACGAGTATGAACTCGTATGGAGCTGCCTGGTTAGGGAAGCTCTTCAGTGAGCTATTTGAACACATACCATTGTGATTCTTTGTAAAAACTAGAGGTGGGATTCGATTATTGAGGAATCCCGTATTCATCGATTGCTCCAGCAGATAGACATCATCTGGGATATGGTAAGTCGATGAGCAAGGAGGCTCCATCGCATTAAGATGATGTACACGTCGATACACCTTGTCAAAGCCTCGAGAAAAGATCTAATCTGTGATTTTCCCAAACGACTTGGAGTCGTCAAGAAACCCTTGTACAAGGGTCCTACATGTTGCATACACTGAGCTTTGGGAGCTCTGAGGGCTTGCGGTTCTTACTGGAGCAACATACGACCACAAGGTGACTCACCCTCCCCTGGTGGTGCGCACTGGAACAAGATGCTTCGCTCTCTTGTGGGACAAAATGATTCGCTCTCTTGTGAACAGGATGATTCACTCTCCTGTGTAGCAGGATGATTAGTTCTCCTGTGAGGTCTGGACTGATGTGTTCTCCATGGCGACTGTAGTAGGATTGATGTGTTCTCCTGTGAGGCCTGGATTGATGTGTTCTCCATGGCGGCCTGGATTGATGTGTTCTCCATGGCGATTGTAGCAGGATTGATGTGTTCTCCATGGCGATTGTAGTAGGATTGATGTGTTCTCCTGTGAGGATAGGATTGATTAGTTCTCTTGTCGAGGCATCCTACCCATGCAGTCTGGGACTCATGGGAAGTACCTCTAATCTGATTAATGAGTAGGGAAATGAAGTTAGGGACCATAGTAGTACCAATGGACGCATCGTTGTATCTACCGTACTCCCTACGCTAGGATGACCTCCGTTGATCTGAGATCAATGATACTGGTCTGGAACCAGTGGTAGGAGTTGTACCATACTATGACGCTGACTTCGGGTTGATTGAGACTGGTCTGGGACCAATGGTACATACTCCGAGACTGACTTCGTGTCAGTACAGTATTGGTCTGGGACCAGTGAGAGTGGTACATACTATGACGCTGACTTCGGGTCGGTTGAGACTGGTCTGGGACTAGTGGTACACTCTCTGAGACTGCGATACTGGTCTTGGACCAGTGGTAGGAGTTGTACCATACTATGATGCTTACTTTGGGTCGGTTGAGACTGGTTTGGGACCAGTGGTACATACTCCGACACTGACTTCGTGTCAATGCAGTACTAGTCTGGGACCAGTGAGAGTGGTACATACTATGACACTGACTTCGAGTCGGTTGAGACTGGTCTGGGACCAGTGGTACACTCTCTGAGATGCAATACTGGTCTAGGACCAGTGGTAGGAGTGGTACCTACTATGAAGCTGACTTCAAGTCCGTTGAGACTGGTCTGGGACCAGTGGTACACACTCCGAGATTGACCTTGAGTCAGTGGAGGATGATACTAGTCTGAGACTAGTGGAGTTGTACTCACTATGACACTGAATTCGGGTTGGTTGAGACTGGTCTGGGACCAGTGGTACATACTCTGAGACTGACTTTGTGTTAGTATGATACATCCTCGATCATTTCTTCTTCTTCATAATTCGAACAAAAGCAGAGTAGAACAGAACAATGCAAGAGCAGAGAAAAACAAAGCAAAACAGTGCAGATCAGTACAGGGCAGAACAAGACAAAGCAAGACAGGCAGAACAAAGCAGAGCAGGGCAAGGGTCAGGTTGTACAGGGCAGTGCATTTGATGGATGAATAGTAACGACCAATAGACAGATTGCAGATGAAGTTCTCCCTAGTTGAGAGGGAGTGTTAAAATTGGCAACCAGGGAAAAACTGCATGTGGGTTATCTTATTCATGGCTGATAATATTTTTATTAGATTCCTCTCGTCGAGAGGTGTAGGATTGATATAAAGATCATCCGATTTCGATAAGTATTCATGGAGATATGAATTTATTTTGATTATGGAATTATTATCAAGCCGCCCTACAACTCATGTAGGCTCAGAAGCCCAATAGTCGCATCTATTCAAACACCAACATTGTGTATAAATATAAGAGGACTTTTCCTCATTTGGACTCACTCATCTCATCACATCTCTCTCTCTCTCTTCTGCGCAAAAATGACTCTCTTCTCTACTACGCAGAAAAGGGTTTCTCTCTCACACATGTGAAGTCGGAAGCTGTTGAATCTGAAGCTGCAACTGCAGAAGTAAAGATTGACCTACGTGGACTAGAAGATCTCTTCTTTGGAATTGCGTTGTAGGTCCATCTGGATCTCCTCTGAAAACCACAACTTTTGGTGGTGGAATGAAGTCAATCCGACTAATGGTTTGTAAGATATCGACTGCCCTAGTTTGAAACCAAAAACTGTTGAAGCTGAAGCTGCAACTGCAGAAGTAAAGATTGACCTATGTGGACTAAAAGATCCCTTCTTTGGAACTGTGTTGTAGGTCCATCTGGATCTCCTCTGAAAGCCGCAACTTTTGGTGGTGGAATGAAGTCAATCCGACGAACGGTTTGTGAGATATCATCTGCCCTAGTTTGATAATGAAATCGTTAATGCTGATGCTGATAATCTAGGGTTTGCTACTACTAATATGAATCAGATTTATTGTACTATTTCTCTCTGCTGAATTATTGAAGATAAAAGAAGATTTAATCAAAGGGTTTCCCCACACATTGTGGAGTTTGTCCCTGGCTAGTCGCCACATCTTGTGTCTCTTGTCTTGGCTTGTTTTCTGTCGATCTTTTAATGTTCTATCTACACTTTACTTTTTGTACATGTGATTGCTAATCTGTGGAATATAATAAAAAAAAAAAAAGTAAACTGTTATAAGCATAGAACATACCATAACTTAACCATAAAACCAATGCCTTATAAGGAATTTGCTCAACAATTTAAAGATATATTTGCTCAAAGCAAAATGCAATGCTCTCAAAAGAGAAAGCAAAGTAACCCTAAAATGTTATAAAAAATTGTTAGCACAAGATATGTACGATACAAATGTTCCTGAGATAATACTCTTTATAAATCAAAACATGTGAAACATATCTTGCCAAAACCCAAAAATTAGTAATTGACTTGGAAATGTAAAAGAAAGGAAGTGTTAAACCAAGACATCAATATGTAATTAAACTTGAAGCATGAAAAGAAAGCACTTGTTTGAAAGGATTAAAATACTTGCTTTTGAAATAGACTTTGCATATGAAAACTCAAACCATCAAGAGACAAGTAAAGTAAATGTAATGGAAACTGCTCTTGGTTAATTTTATTAATTATCTCTACAACAAGATTACAATTTAACTCTTCAATCCTCAAACCTCACCATCGCCCAAAAATATGGATGTCACAGTGAGGAGTCAATAGAGGAGTAGAAGATCCCTAAAATTTCTACTTCAACCAACTTATGTTGGAGATAAGATTTTAATGAGGCTTAGGGCCTTCCTATACTAAGATGCCTAGATGAAATGCGTGTAAGTTTTTCCCCAGAATAAAATGATGCTACATGCAAATGCTTCTGAGAGATTGATTTGCAATGCTTGAAAATGAAATAGTGTTCAACATAAGTTGCAACTATAAGTTCAATTGGAGGAATAAAATTAGCTTACAAGTGTTGCATGTGTCTCATCAATGAATTAAAATGATACAAGTAAATTAAAATTTGTTTCAAATAGACAATGACAATAAATTGCTCCAATATTCAAGATAACAATGTAGCATAAAAATGAAGCATGTATTCAAGTGCTCATGAAACAATTTACCAAGGTAAATGGAAACGAATCAAAGTTTGTTATGAATATAAAATGCTTGCATGCAAAGGATGAATTACCAAAAGTAAAGTGTAAGCTTGTAGCTTCAAGCAACAATGAGATAGAAAATGCAAAGCTTAAATGAAATTGTAACAAACTTTAACTTAATGAAATGTGATAGTGAGGTTGTGCTAATTCCCAATTAAAGCATACATGTAAGTGAATGAAGTATGAAATCTTAAACCACGTTAGTGCTTCAAAGAGATTGATTTGCAATGCTTGAAAATGAAATAGAGTTCAACATAAGTTGCAAGTATAACTTCAATTGGAGGAATAATGAAGCATGTATTCAAGTGCTCATGAAACAATTTGCCAAGGTAAATGGAAACGAATCAAAGTTTGTTAACAATATAAAATGCTTGCATGTAAAGGATGAATTGCCCAAAGTAAAGTGTAAGCTTGTAGCTTCAAGCAACAGTGAGATTGAAAATGCAAAGCTCAAATGAAATTGTAACAAACTTTAACTTAATGAAATGTGATAGTGAGGTTGTGTTAATTCCCAATTAAAGCATGCATGTAAGTGAATGAAGTATGAAAGCTTAAACCATGCAAATGCCAATCCACCCAAGAGAAGCCTCCCTCTAAATGGGGATATAGGATACCATGAGAGAAATCCCAAGCTCCCACAAGCAAATTAAATCTTTTATTAATATCAGTGTTGCGAAAATCGTGATTTTATCGGAAAATTGTGGTTTTTAAATTTCACCGATAATATCGCGCGATAACTATAAAGTTTATTTTTCGGCGATTTTTTGGAAAAAATCGCGATTTTTTTAAATAATTGAGATTTTTTAAATAATCACGATTTTTCCCAAAAAATCGCGATTCCATCTGAAAAAATCACCGGCCATGCGGACAACGTGTTTATAAGAGCAAAAAAGATGATTTTTGGAAATCATTTGCACAGACAACGACACGCCGACAGCGATGGGGTTTTGGAGTGACCTCTTGGTCGTTTGGGAGCTGAATCCGCTGATTGGAGAAAAACAGAGTGAGAGTTCACGAGGAGACTAATTTTCTCCATCAAACCGGTATGGGCACCAAAATTTTGTGTTTTGTAACTTTGTTTTGGTTTTTTTTATGTTTTTGGTTGAGTTTGGAATCTGGATAACCCATTGTTTATCAAACGAATTCAATGGGTTATCAAAAATTTTTGAATTGATTTAAATCTTGATGGGGTTTTTGTCATTTGATTTTTCATTTTGTTTGTTAAAAACTTAAATTGTCAAAAATTCCATGCGTTTTGTCTTGTTACTCATGTATGTCGTTTTTTTTTAGTTTTTGTAAATTGTAAGTTTGTAACTTGTAAATTGTAATCCTTATTTTGCCATAGGTTCACCATTCAACTTCAAAATTCAAAGTTCAAAGTCAAACTTCAAACTTCATCTTACAAATTTAAAACTCACGAATCCAAAGTTCAACCAAGTTACAAACATGCCAAGGAAATTGGACCCTCTATGGGAATTTGGTGAACCTGATGGAGGGTTTGATAGAATAAACTTGTCTTGCAAGTTGTGTGGGCAACATATGTCAGAGGGGGGTTTACAGATTGAAGTATCACCTTGCACAAATCCCTAGTTTTGATGTAAGGCCTTGCAAAAATACAAATCCTGAAATCATCTGAAAAGCCATGAGATCATTGGAAAATTTAGAGCACAATATAGAGGCAAAAGCAGAAATGAAGAAGCAACTAACAAAGTCTGTGTTAGGCTCAGGTGAACAAGGAAGTGACACTTGTTCTACTTCAACATCAATATCTACAACCAACCAGGTAGCTACCTCATCATTTTTTGTTCCTAGAACCACGCCTGGTTCACAACCATCTATCACTTCAATGCTTAAAAAACTGAGAAAGAAAAAGCTAACAAGTTGTTGGCCAAATTTCTCCTTTTGAGTGATATTCCTTTCAGCGTTGCAAGGAACAATCCATTTTTCTAGCCTGTTGTTGATGTTATTGCAACTGTTGGCCCAGGGTACAAAATCCCTTCTTATGATGACTTTAGAGGCCAAATTATTCAAAATGAAAAGGTTGACTACACCAAAAGATTGGAGGAGTTTAGGACATCATGGGCACAAACAGGATGCACTGTGATGCAGATGATTGCACTGACCAAAAAGGGAGAAAACTTATAAACTTCTTGGTTAGTTGTCCCAAGGGGACTATGTTTATGAAATCTGTTGATGCATCTTCACATATCAAAAATTTAAAAACTTTATGTGATTTGTTGGATGTGTTTATTTTGGAGGTAGGTGCAAAACATGTTGTCCAAGTCATAACGGACAATGCTACAAATTATGTTGCTGCTGGCAGAATGCTTATGGAAAGGCATCCTACTTTATTTTGGACACCTTGTGCTACACATTGTATTGATTTGATGTTGGAAAACATAGAAAAAAAATTTCTTTGTCAAAGATATTGTTGAGTCATCAAAAAAATGACAAAATTTATATATAATCATACATCTGTGCTTAGCTTGATGAGAAAATTCACCAACAACAAAGAGTTGTTGCGCCCCGCCATTACACAGTTTGCCACCAGTTTCATATCTCTTCAATTCTTCTTGAATTCTATGTGGGATGTGAAGAGAATGTTTCTTTCAGAGGAGTGGCATGCTTTGACAATGACCCGCAAACCAGAGGGAGAGGCCATATGCAAACTAGTTTCATACCAGCAAGACTTCTGGGCGGGAGTACAGGAGGTGTGCACCGTGACTGAACCTTTGGTAAAAGTTTTTTGATTAGTTGATGGTGAGAAGCCCGTAATGGGCTATTTGTATGAGGTCATGGACAGGGCGAAAGAATCCATTCGGGCCTACTATGATGATAAGGGAGATGAGGGGTTTCAGAGACAACTCCTCCTATAAGAAGTGATTGATGAACAATGGAACAACACACTCCATCATCCCATTCATGCTACAGGGATCTACATGAACCCCGCATTTTCTTACCCATGTGGGTTCGTATTTGATACTGAGATCATGGATGGATTCTTAACCTGTGTTCAGAGGATGGTGCGATCTCCAGCAAAATGTACAGAAATCTCCAAAGAAATTGAGACATACAGGATGGCAGGTGGCACATTTGGCTTTGACATGGTTGTGACTGATAGGATGACTAAAATGCCAGGTATTTTTTAGTTTGTTTCAAATTTCATCGTCTCTTCAAGCTCATAACTTCATACTTTGCTTCAACTTTCAAATTTCATTTTTTTCTTATGTTTATTTAAAATTTTATTTGTAATTTTGTTGTAGATGCATGGTGGAGAATGTATGGTGCCAAGGTACCCCTTCTGCAAAAGCTTGCCATTCAAATCCTCAGCCAAACATGTAGCTCCTCAAGATGCGAGCACAACTGGAGTGTATTTGAAAAAATACACAACAAGAAGCGGAACAGGTTAACACTTAAAATATTGCAAATTTCCAAATAATTTTTTGAATTCATTAAACAATATTTTTTTTATAATTATTATTTCATAATCTTGTACAAGTTGGAATCCCAACAACTTAATGACATGGTCTACGTCTACTACAATCTTCGATTGTGGGTGAGGCAACTTGAGAGGATATCTGATATGGAGGCCATCTCATTGGATGGGATTGACACCACTGCTGCATGGAGGGTTGAGGCCGAGAGGCCTCTCATGGAGTCTGCTGATGATTGGTTAGAGCAGGAGATAGTGGAGGCGGAGGAGGAGGAAGTGGAGCAACAAGAGGAGGAGGTGACACCACCTACCCCAGCTACCCCTGCCACCAGTAGAGGACATGGTCTACCTCCTATAGCTCCTAGTTCTTCAGCTTCTAGAGCACAGCAGATTCCATTGCCAACTCCACCGGCATCTACATCTAGAGCGAAAGGGAAAGCTATTGCATTTTCTCGCAAGAGGGGCAGAGGAAATCAGTAGTATTAGACTTTAGTTATTTGGTTCATTTCATTGTATATGACATTATGAATCATGATATGACTCATGAGATACATTATTATATTTTTTGTTGATATTTTGAGGCTGAGTTGGGAGTCATGAATCAGGACTTACTATTCAGGACATGATTCACTGTTATGTGTGATGTAACACTAGAAATGATATTAAACATCTTATATATTAGTTCTTTTCTCATATTTATGTGTCAATGTATTTATTTTATGTTGTAAATGCTTTAGATATTAAAAAAAATTTTAAAAATGAATATTTTTGTATGTTACAATTTTTTCCCAATTTTTACCGATTTTTATGATTTTTTCCGATTTTTTCCAATTTTTTCCCTTCGCCGATAATATCCCCATAACAATTATTGCAACATTGATTAATATTACAATGAGAAGATGGCCCTTCAAAGTCCTCAACTAAACTTCAAGGAGAGTCCTCACAATAATTGTTTGAAACATGGACACTAGACCTCCTTTCTTGAGAAAGTAGTGACAAGATCTTACAAAACTTATGCAAGGGAAATAAGGTGTGAGTTTCCTCTAAATGCCCACGGCTTAGAGAGAAAAATGGGCATCCCTCTAGTGAACTCGACTTGGCCAAAATAAGTCCCAAAAGGGCTCACGACATCCTTGAAAATCGAACCCACAACATTTTCCAAAGGTCCTACAAATACTTGTTAGATGTTGCTCTTCAAAATCTGCCACACAAGAGTTAGCAAACAATCCAAACAATGACTGCAAAATAAGTTAAGTATTAGTGAAAAAATCAACAAGATAAAATGTATATGTATAATTATAATTTACAAAAGGCCAAGCTAAAGAGTGAGAGTAAACTCTCGTCTTTGCTTAGCCATCTTCAAGCTCTTAGATAGCAAATGAAAGAAAAGAAGTACAATGTTTTTTATAAGAGATTTAAATTTAGAAGTGCTCAGCTTGTGTACAAGCTATGTGCCAAAACCCCTACAAAACCACTTTGTAAGATAAAATTATGAAGGTCCAAAGAACAAATGAAAGCTCCTTTAAGAATGTATCAAAAGTGGGTTGGTCTCTCCAAAGAATTCCCCTTACGCTTGATTTTGTGATCCCGACAAGATGTTCCCTCTACAAAACTTCAATAAAAAATTAGTTCCATATAGATTTAGTAATAAACAAGGATAAGAAACTCTAGATATTTATTTAAAACCAACTATAATATTCTATACCTAGAGCATACTTCTAAATCAAATGTCAATGCAAGAAGCTCTACATTAATAAATTTACAAGAGCATATGGAAACAAATTAGATCAAAGCATGAGTAAAAGGAATTATACCAATGATCAACAATTCATCACTCCCAAAGGAGGAACACTTCATGAATGAAACCCCAAAGTCTTTATTGATATTTGTGAAAGTGTACAAGGCATCAGCGCTTCAACAAGCACAATAGCTAGTAACAATATGATACAAATGAGAGCTCAAGGCTCTATTATATAGAACTATGGGAGCCAATCCCAATGTAGAAGTGATTAAACAAATGCCATGAGTTGACAAGCCCAAAGAGAAATTTGAATTTGTTGAATGGAGCTCCAATGCCAAGTGTAAAAATCGAATTTTGGCAAGTCGACATCATTTCATCTTCCCTTATGTGCTAAATTCAAATTTTATGATGGAATGACAAGTGTATATGGGTGATAACACCTGTGGGGACAATTTCCCACAAAAGTCTCCACCAAATATTCTCCCAAATCCTCCAAATGTGCATTTATTTCATAGATTCGAATTTCCAAGTAAGCAACTTTCTCATTTATGTCAGAAATTCGATTTTATTTGAACACATGTCCTTTCCTTGATTTTAGGAGTCCACATCACCTTGGAACTTCACTTTAACTCCCCCATAATTTTCCACCTCATTTCGACAACATTTAACATGTGTAGATATTTATTTTTCTCCATTTATTTAATTTATGGCTTAATTAATTGCCAAATTTCCCACTAAACTTAGGAAAAGTGGGTTTTGAGGGTTAAAAACACATTTTGAACTCCTCAAAATGTGTCGAGAGGTGTAAATTTCATTACTCATACCCTACAAATTCTCTAGACATCACTTATTACATTACAAGTACAATTTTTATTGCAATTTCTGCAATGCCGAAAATCTAAATTTTTTTAAAATGACTACCTAGACCTAACCAAATTCCACGAAATTTTTTTGTGTGATCTAGTATGGTAATATACATCAACTCTTAAAACTAAGATGTGTTAGGGGCTCAACCTTCAAATCATCACCTCGACTTTCGGGTAAAAAGTGAGTGAAAAAACCCAGAAAATAATCCGCCTTTGAAAAAGAGGGATAATTAACCACATAAAAAAAGCACTCCAAGGTGTACTTGTTTGCTGATCGAGTCCCAACATCCTAGGCCTATTACAGACTCAAAACTCATTATTACTAGTATCACTTATTACAATTCCTCGCAAGGTGTGGAATCTGGGTACAAAAAAGATGATGAGAAAATAGAAGTAGAGTTTAAAAAAGTCTGTTGACTGATGATATCTGATAGTACAAGTGTCCTATGGATCATCCTTGGGCATGGCGTCTTTCATATAATCATCAGGTGCCACCCCAGTGGTCAATTGGACCACATGGCTGGCTCAGGTGGCGGAGAAAATGGCATAATGAGCTAGCTGGTGACTACAAGGGGCTGTTGGCTGCCAGCTGAGGACCATCTCAGAGAAAAAAATTCTCCTAAGGATATTACCCGCAAAATGGTGGGTAACATCTGGCTCCTACTGGGACGTGATCTCTTGAAGAAGTGGGCGAAGCTACTCAAACAGAAGGTCACGAGAACTCCAGCAATCTCTTGGTTACCGTAGACTTGTCACCTGCACATATAATATATGGAAAAACACGGGGCAGCATGCTTTCGCAACGTCTCATGATCGCACATGCTATATGTTAGGCCTGTGTTACTTGGGAGCGGAGCGAAAGCGGGGAGGAGGAGCGAAAACGGGTGCGGGAGCGAAATTTTCAAAATCTCTCGGTTTGGGAGCGAATCCCGGAGCGATATATAATATATTTATATTTTATTATTTTATATTTTATACATATATCAACAAAACATGTAGAATGGATGAATTAGATATAAAAAATAAAAAAAACATAAATTGATCATTGAACCATATAACATCAAATCATATAGAAGTTATAATCTTCATCAACCACGTCCACAAGTTAGTAACATACAACATATTGAGTCTCGTGAATCATGATTCATCAATCTTAAAGTTTCAACTTCAAGCTTTCAAAATTGAAAATTCAATAGATAACATTTATCATCACTGATCACCAAAGTTGTACTTGTAAGCCAAGTTTAAACTTTAACCATTATAAGAAATAATTTCTAACATGAAATGAAACGTTATAAAATGAATTATGAAATGAAATGAAACAATTTTCACGAAGCATCATATTCATAATTTAGAATTATTACCAATGAGTTATAATTGCCAACTTCAAACTTCAAACTTAAATTGTCACAGTCATATATTGTTTACAAAAAATATCATTATGATATGAAAGAGTCAAGACTCAACAGTTATGGAAACTAATAGAAACTATAAAAGACAAGTAAACTATAAATCTATTATCTACTACTTCATGTGGCCCTTGCCACGAGAAGTGTCTAATGTATGAGCAAGTCGTGGTGGTCTTCTAGGAGTCTCCTCCCACACAGACCGACGACCAAAACTAGAAGGCACATGCCCTCCACATGAGGGTGTAGAAGGAGGCGGCGACAGCAAAGGAACAAGACTCGGAACTCGAGCACTGCTATTGGATGGTGGAGGTGGCATGGTTGTTGCTTCATCTTCCTCTCTCATAAGTTCTACTTCCAATTCTTCAAGATGTATAGTGCCATCCTCCAAATTATCATCATCTTGGTGGTTGTCCCAAATTTTATAAGTTGGATCTTCATAAGCCCGATCACAGTAATGACTCAACAACCTCAAGTTGTAGTGCACATAAACCAAGCTTTCTACTCGGTTTTCATTGAGTCTGTTTCTTTTCACATTATGTATGAAGCTGTAGATACTCCAACACCTCTTTGCAAAAGAAGTATTTACAACCTGTGAGAGAACTTTTTTTGCCAATTTTGGCAAAAGTCCATGGCTGCCATATGATTCCCACCATGTGAGAGCATCAAATCTACCTCTATCTTCCATTGCATGAAAGGTACCAAACAAACTAGTGCCACTGAAGTATCTGCCTAATTCAAGATGCACACTAGCACATTCCTCCCTGTCATGTATCAACATTTTTAATGCTTGCAAATATCTTGTAGATACCTCTTCATCTATATGGGGTTTGAACCTAACCCCATCCCCTAGTGCAGGTTCGCCCAACCAAGGTGTATAGTAGTATTTTGGCGTAAGGATATACGCAAATCAATGTAGTGGAACATTAAGTTTATCCCACTGTATACACACACAATCGTGAATCAGTTTATACAAGTCGGGATCATTGTTATGAACAATATCTTTGATTTGCCCCAACATGGTATCCATATTCTCATACACCTCACTAATCACTAGTTTATTTGTATTTGCAAATTGAATCATGTGATAAATGGGCTTGGTGAAATCCAATACTTGCCTCACACGTGCCCAAAACATACCATCAACAACGACCTCCTCCACTTGTTCAAAACCTTGCCTGTCAGCTGCATTTGTAGCCCTTTCCTTTAATACCTGCTAGTGTGGACTTAATACCATGCTAGCCAATGACTCTCTTACCTTCAAAAGGCGCTTGAAGGTGAGGTAATAGCTACCAAATCTAGTCCTCGCAATCTTCAACAACTCCAATCTTGAGCCATTGCAGAAAAAGCCATGGGTATTGCTATGATTTGTAATAAATTTTATCATTTGTTTGCCTCTTTTGTACAAATCACCAATCCATTTGTATTGTTCATTTTTGTTCGTAACATTATCATGCATCAAAAGGTTCATTGTGTGAACCAAACAGCCAAACCAAAATATGTTGGGGTATTTATCCTCAATAATTTCTCCCACTGCCTTACAATTAGGAGCATTATTAGTGATGACTTGGATGACATTGTATGGCCCAATAAGCTCAATTGTTTCAAGTAATGCTTCTGCAATGTTGATGCCGGTCTTGAACTTGTCTGAGTAATCATATGTTGAAAGAAAGATGGCACCACTAATAGATACAGCAAGAACATTTATCAATGGCTTGCCTTTTACATTTGTCCATCTATCAGATACAATGGACACCCCATGGTCAGTGCAAGAACTTGTCATTCTATTCAAAGAATGTGATATTTTTTCTTTTTCATGATCAAGTCCAACGGTTCTTGCCTTGTCATACCCAGGGCTCTTGTATCCTTTAGGGGCATCATTTATGGCAGAAACCATTTTGTGCCAATAAGGTGAGCGAATAACATTGAATGGTATCCCACATGCAGAGAGAAGCCTATAAACTTTTGAATCCACATCATTCCTACACTCTTCATCAAGGAAATCTGATATGCTTCTACGCCTTAAACCTGGTGACCCTGTGCCTCTATATCGACTGCCTTGGGAGGACGCTGAAGGAGTTATTTGTGCATGTGATTGTGAGCTTGGTTCAAAGGAACCCTTTGACTTTTAGATTTGTATTGGGCTTCCTCCTCTTCCCTTATGTATTTGGCTCTATCTGTGGCTAACACACCTGAACAAGTTTTGATTCCTATTTGTTTATCTCCATCCCATGGCCTTTTCCCGCAAAGGTGCTTTCTGGCATGGGTGTATAAACTTGTGTAATTATTGTTGCAATGGGGACAATGAAATTTAGTGGTTCCACCCCCTTTCCCTGCTTCAGGCCTATTAACATATTTCCACAACGGAGTTTGGTCTTGTTTAGTTTTTTGAGCTAACTCATGTTCACTCTCCTCCAGCTCCTCCTCACCAGGGTTTTCATCAAATCCACTATGACCCCCTTCTTCATCCCCTTCTTCATTTTCAAACCCCCTTTTTCTACTCTCCAACACCATAATAACCAAAAAAGGAACCAAGAAGAAGAAAATGCCAAGAAATATAACCATGATGTTTGAAATTTGAAGTTTTGAATATGCAAAAATTTAAAAAAATGGAATGAAAATGGGAATAGGAAATAGAAAAAAAAATTATTTATTTAGTTAGGAATGAACATTAAAAAAAAAATTCTAGACTCTCTATTTAATATTGTAGAGCCTACCACTTTCACATCCAATCTCCCCTTGCAAGCTCTTCAATCTCCCCTTGCTCCTTGCTTTCTCTTGCTCTCTCACTCTCTTGCTCCTTGCTCCTCACTCTCTTGTTCTCACTCTCACTCTCACTCTCACTCTCACTCTCATCCTCCCCCCCTCCCTTACTTTATTTCCACAAAAATCGTTTTTTGAATGAGGGGCGTCTTTTAACCCCCCCCTTTTCCTCCCCTTTTTTTTTTCCCTTCCCCTTTTATTCTATTTCCCAAAATCGTTGGTTTTTTTTTTTTTTTTTTTTTTTTTTTTTTTTTTTTTTTTTTTTTTTCGCTGAAAAACTTTTTTTTTCCACGTGTTTCTTCAAGCGTCGCTCCCGGAGCAATGGGAGCAATGGGAGCAATGGGAGGGAGCATAAATTTTTTTAAGGGAGCGCGCTCCCAACCCGCTCCCGAGTCGCTCCGACTCGGAGCGCAAATTGGGAGCGGGATCAAGAAGGGGGGGGCGCTCCCCCGTAACAGTGTGTTAGGCCATAAAATCAACAACAAATAAAATATGCAAATATGTATCTATCTACCATGAGAAAAATTATATGATGTTATTTCTAATGCAGAAATCAGCATGCAATGCATCCTACTCTACCATGCATATGGTACAATGTCAAGTCTCAAGGAAGGAGGTGATTTCACTGGCTCAGGGCAAAGTTCGTCGTTAAGTTTAACAATGTAGTAATAGTCATCCCTAACCCTTCCATGAATCTTGACAGGTATGGGATCCTTATCTACCAAGACTAAATCCCCAACCTTATATTCTTTCTTAGGCTTCCACTTCTTTCTTGTTTGAGAGATTGTCCGCTTGAGGATTAAGATTTCCTGGGTAGGGAGGATATGGGAAGGTTTCTTGACCTCGCATGTTTCATAGTATGGTCCAGGCTTGATCACATGCAGTGAATAAGCAGGCTCCCTATATAGGATAAAATGGGTGCCATCGGATTGCGGGATGGTTGCATATGATAGGTCCATTTGAACATGCCCCCAACGATAGCTCAACGTTTCCAGGATAACAATAACAATAACAATAACATCCCCCACACGTCAAGAATATCAATAACAATAACATCCATGAGGAGTGAAACATTGGGATTCCTAGCTAAAGAGGCCTTAAGGTCTTTGATGATGCCTTCCACTTCCACATGTTTGGAATTAAAACCACACATCATTTTATATGGCCGAGTGATGTTGAGACCCAATTTCTTCATAACAATCAAAGGCATGATATTGGCGAAAGCACTTGACTCTAACATACAATTGTGTAAGAAGAGGTCATTGATAGTCAAAGTAAGCAAGAAAGGTTTGTGCCTAGGGTTTTGGTTAGGGATATGAATGTTTTGCAATTCGTCAAGTAACTCTTCATCTTGAATCCCGAGAGACTTCTTAAGTTATTATTATTGCTCAAGAAGCTTAGCAATCTCCTTCAGGGGAACATGTATAGTCATCTTTCCTACGGCGGCCCCTATGTTGATGTCAAGTTTAATTTCCTTCCCCTTTTCCTTCTTCCTGTATTCTTTCTTAGGAGGACCCTTTTTAGGATTGACCTTTGTTGGGGGATCCTTCTTGGGAGGAACTTTCGAGATGGATTCTTTAGGAGGGGATTGCTTAAGTGATGGATCTTCCTTGGGTGATTCCTTAGGAGGTGAGGGGTCTTTGTCCTTTTCCTTTCGAGAATATTGGACCCCTTTGAATCTTCCCTGGCTATCGGAGTTAAGAATGGATTCTTCCTTTTCTTCCTTAAGGGTGACCTCACTAATGGAAGGATGCGTGTATGACCCTCCTAGTAAAATGTTGAAGATGTCAGATCCAACAAGATTGGATTTCTCATCAATTTGTTCATCCCCACTTTCATCCCCTTCACTTTCCTCATCCTCAGATGAAGAATCCGGCTCAACAACATTAGTTGGAGCCAATGCGTTTGGGATTTGAGAAGAGCTCGACCTATCTTCTTCACTTTTTTTTTTGGGAAAAGGCTTTCCTTTAGGGATGTAACTTGATTTTTGGGCCTTTTCTAAGGCAATTATTTTGTTCATGATAACCCTATCACATGCATTGCCTTCTTCGATGAACCTTTTCATCTTTTTGAGGATGGTAAGGAGAGTTTCTTTGTGTTGATCTTTGGACTTGTCCTTATTGGTTTCAAATTTGGCTCTAAGATGATCATTGATGCCAACCTTTTAAATTCACGGGTTTTCTTCAACTTCCATTGTCATTTCTTTAGCCTTGGCCAAAGTGGATAGTTTCTTATCCCTCAACACATAGGTGAGGTGGCCACCCACAACTTTTATGAATTTGTCAAGGATGTTGGCTTCAGATGGATTCAAATGATCAGGTATATCTTTGACTACACTATCAAAACTTTTAAGTGAACTCTCCTACATCTTCCCTTCCCTTGGTTATTTGGTAGAATTTTTCAATGTTGAAGGTCCCCTGGGCATTGCATGACCACCTTTTCATGAATAGCTCCTCAAATTCATCCAAGGTCTTTATGCATCCAAGCGGAAGGCTAAGATACCAATCTCTTGCTTATCCCTCAAGTGATAAGGCAAAAAGCATCATGATCCTATCTTCATCAAATATCATTCCAAGGGTCATTTGATAGTAGAATTCTTCAATAAAACCATGGGAAATCCAAGTAGCATCACCTTTGAATTTGGGCAACCATCGGTTAAATTTTTCAGGTATTGGCTTGGGATTATTACTCAATTTCAATGGGGCAAAGACACTAACCAAGTGTCTTTCACTCTTGGTCATATTGGGTTGATCCCTTTCAAAGTCAGTGCTTGAAGTAGATGCCATTTTTGGAGATGTATCACTGACCTTCTCGAATTCGAGGAAAAGGGAGGTTCCAACTGTGAAAAAATCTAAAATGGAAATCCTACTGCAATGATTAATATGACTTCTTCTACTTATTACTTCAAAGATAAGTTATCTACTGTATTCTACAGAAAATATCGAAACATATTCTACTGCGGCCTTCACAATTAAAACATTGCAGAAATTAAATGTAAGTAAAATGCCGACACATATACAAACACAATGACACAGTTATTTTTGCACACTTGTCCTTGGAAAAACCCAATGCAGGAAAACCAGTGCAGTAGATGAGGGTTGTATTATTCTTGAGTAAAAATCATGTAAAAAATTTCACCCAGCAGTATAGAACTGAGAAATATTTACAGACGTTCCTGAACAAGTGTCTGACTCGAGAGAGAGGTTTCTTGTGCCTCTGCGTCTCTCTGGCTTCCCCAGCATCAATTTCTCTGGACTATGGACTGGCCTACGCAATACCTGCGTAACTTAGGCCAACGCTGCCTCTCCCAACGTCAATCTGCCCAGCGTTGTTCCTTCTACTACTATGTGTCTTCGTCCCTGTCTCCCTGACTGATGTTGAACCCTCTCTGTCTCTCCTCCACCTGCAACTCTCCCTTTGATTCGATTTCTCTTGTCGAACTTCGACCAGTGAGAAAATCAATTTCTCTTGGGAAGTTGAGTATTTGCCTAGTGCATCTTCCAAATGACCCTCAAGTCCCTTCTTATATCTTCCTGTTGGACAATCAACGACCTAGATTAAAACATAATCAAAGGCTCAGATCATTTTGACTTGATCTATGGCTTTTTCTAGAAGTTTCACCCCTGATTAGATTAATACCCATTAATATTTTAATTTTCCTAAGTTTAGACTTAGGAAACCCATTAAAAATATTAATTACTTTAATAAAATCACTTTTGGGTGGAATTTCCCAAAACGCTTTATGGGTTCTTTGGAATACCTATCCCCAAGCCTCCCTGCAAAAGTTGAGGCTTAGAGCACATCTTATGCTAGCCAAATCAACACTCCCTCTTAGCGAGGAATGTGCTCTAGCAATACATTGCCTCTCTGCATACTGCTTTGACTCTGAGGCATCATCTCTGCGTTGTTGATGCCTGACCTACTGTCCACCAACTACTGCGCTACTATTGCTACTATATTGTTGCCTTTGATATTGCCACTGTCAATGCTACATCTGTACTGCAACTCCTTCTGCATTCGCGTTGCTGTTGGTCCTGCCCCCCAACACTACATCTGCACTGCATCCTGCTCCTGCTATTGAAATGAATTTTCAATCATACCCAACTTCTCTCTGAACTGAGTAAACTTAGCTCTTCCGATAGCCTTTGTGAGTATATCGGCCACCCGCTCTCCTGTGGGAACATACTGTAGCTGTACTACCCCACGCTGAACAAAGTGTCTAATAAAGTGACAACGGATGTCTATATGTTTCGACCGATCATGAAATACTGGATTCTCAGAGAGTTTGATGCAACTATGATATCGCAGTAAACCTTGGTCACCTCCATCCTTCTCCTAAATAGGCTCACAAGCAATTTTCTGAGCCATAAGGCTTCGCACGTAACTATGTTGGCTTCCATATATTCTGCTTTTTCTTAACTCAGTGCTACCGATTTCTGCTTCCTGCTGCACTAGGATATCATGGCTGATCAAACACTAAAGCAGTACCCAGATGTACTTTTTCGGTCTACTGAATTACCTGCCCAATCTGCATCAGTGAACCCATTCAAGCTGATATCCTCTCCTCTAGAGTACTTCGACCCATATCTGACTATTCTTCATACATAACTAAGTATGTGTCTAGCTGCTGCCCAATGCACCCTTTTGGGTTCCACCATGAACTGACTAAGAGTGTTGACCACAAAACAAATGTCTAGCCTAGTGTTGACCAAATACATAAGTGACCAAATGAGTTGTATGCACAAGCTGGGATCTACTTATTTATCCTCTGATGCATCTATTTTTTTTCCAGTTGGTGATCATGGGAGTAGCCATGGGTCGGCAATCCTGCATTCTAAATCTCTTTAGAACCTTTGTAGCATATCTTCCTTGACCAAGGAAGATCTCCCCATTCTTCTGCCAAACTTCCAACCCCAGAAAATAATGCATCAATCCCAAGTCCTTCATGTCAAATGCGACCTCAAGATTCTTCTTACAATCCTGGATGAGCCTAGATGATCCAGTTAGAAACAAATCATCTACATATAGTACCAAAATAAGTGGCTCATTCTTTATCAGTAAATAGTAGAGATTGGAATCAACATCACTCTTGGCAAATCCCAACAGCTACAAGTAACTATCAATTCGTCCATACCATGCTCTAGGTCCCTGCTTGAGCTCGTACAGAGCTTTCTTTCACCTGCAAACATGTGACTTCTTCTCACGAGTTTCGAAGTCTTTGGGTTGTCCTATATACACCTCTTCTTCTATCACCCTGTTCAAGAATGTTGTCTTGACGTCCATCTAGTGAATCCCCCATCCCATTTGAGTTGTTAGGGATATAACAGATCTAATAAAGATGTAACGAGAAATTGGGGCGAAGGTCTCATCAGTGTCTATCCCTTCTTTCTGAGCATACCCCTTTGCCACGAACCTTGTCTTGTACTTCTCTATGTTGCCGTCTGCAGCATACTTGATCTTGTTGATCCATTGTGAACCTACAACTAATCTATTTTCCGGTCAAGGTACTACTTCCCAGACATCATTCGTCATGATGGAGTTGTACTCTTCCACCATGGCATCCACCCATACCTGGTGTTGAACATCTTCCTGAAAGCTAGAGGGTTCTCCAAACTAAGCTACCAATGCTTGCTACCTATCTGGTTGTCTGCATTGCCTCTTCTCGACTCTAGGAGCTCCAACAAACTCCTCTGCATCCCTCAATGTCTATTGCACTTCTCTATTCGTTCTACCACTGGTGGTGGGAGGCTCAACCAATTCTTCTTCCTGACCATGTTGTTCCATCTGTTGAGAAGCATCTGCATTTCCTCCCTCAAAGGAAATACTAGTACTGGTCACTGTACTTGTCCTAGGTGTAGGCTCTCCTACCTGTCCTTCTTGCCACCCCTGCTGCTCCTGGACTAACAGAACATCTCCAGACTGATTTCTGCAGGCATTTCACGAGACTTCTTAAAAGCTCTATCTTCCATGAACTTTGCATCTCGTCTTACTACAATCTTCCTGCCGCCTGGAATGTAGATTCTATATGCCTTTGAGGTCTCGTTGTATCCTACGAGATACCCCTTCTTTGCAGTTTGATCCAGTTTGTTGCGCTTCTCATCTGGAATGTGACAATAAGCCACACTTCCGAATATCTTGAGATGACTTACTTCGGCTTCTTCCTTGTGAATACTCCTTCAGGCATTCTCTTCCCCAATGCTTTATGAGGAGTTTTATTATGAATATACACTGTCGTGTTACAAACTTTTGCCCATAGATACTTAGGTAGATCCTGATCATACAACATGACCTTGGCTGCCCCAACAATAGTTCGGTTCTTCCATTCTGCCACTCCATTCTACTCTGGATTATATGGAACTATCCACTCTCTTTTTATGCCATCCTTTGCGCAGAAATCTATGAAATCTATCATGTACCTTCTCAAATACATTTGTAACAGGGTGTTGCTACACAATTTTGGCTAAGGAAGAGAACCCATCATTTTTTACTTAGGGACTTAGGAGGCAATTCGACTTTATTTGGTTGCTAGTGGAATGTGGGGTCCACCCACATGGGAGTTCGAATTGGCTCATTCAAATAGCTTGGAGGGAAAGTCGAATAGGTGGATGAAGGGGCCCACATGAGGCTAGGGAGGCCCAAGGAGTTATAAGTAGGGAGCATTTCTAATTTTGGATTCATTCTTACACCTTACAATCAAAATTACTTCACTGTTCACTCTGTTGTTTCGTTTAATCAACCCGCTATTTAGCCACAAACCTCTCAAGCAGGAGATTCAACCTCTACTTCGGGGGACCATCCGTGCCCGCCCTAGAGAGGTCGTTCCATAAGTATTTCAGGAGTTCCGGGAGTTTGTTACAGCACTACCATTCAGCCACAATAGGGAGTGCGTATTTCTAGCTAGCAGGAGAATACACAGGGGGAGTTTGGAGCTATCAGTGATCAAGCATTTGCCGAGACAGTTACAGGATTGGGAGAGTAGCAAAGGGCCAACCTTTCTTATGAGTTTTGAAGCCAACAGAGCTAGCATCCAAACAGTTCGAATTACTGGGCTTGGGGACAGCATAGAGGGCCAGTCCAGCAATTTCGTGGAGCTAAGGAGAAGGTGCCATAGGCCGGAAGCCCATCCAAGAAGTCAGGGGATTGATATCAGAGGTCAGCGCAGCTATTTGGGTCCATTTCTGGGAGGATTTACAGGAAGATTCCAGCAGGCTGAGTTTTGCAGTTGCAGCTAAAGCTGGGCTCCAAGGGGGTCGAATTTTAGAAGTCTAAACCATCCAAATTCTTTTCTGGGTTTTTCTAGGTTTTGGGCAAGGATCACACTCCTAATTTTATAGAATTTTTTGGGCAGATCTATGGGATCAAACAGGGGTCCCAACTGAGCGAGCAGCTAGAGGAGCTAAGGGGAATGTGGGCCAAAATTCCGAGGTCAAAATTTGGCCAATTCCTTCGTGGGTTTTTCTGGGTTTAGGCCAAGGAGAAAGGAGCTGAAATCTCATAATTTTCTGAGCACAGGAAGCAGTGATTCCAGCCCTTCGAAGTTAGTAGACATAACAATTTTCTAGGGTAGCACAGTTCAGTTTGGTGCAGCACTTGTAGTAGCCTTCAGTTCAGCATTTTCTCACCTAGATTTTATCATGCTTGTCCATTGAGACAAGCCTAGGTGCACCATTCTATTTTACTATTGCATTTGCTCCTGAAGAAGTAATAAAATGGCTCAACAGTTCTCTATTTCCAGGGTTTCCGTGGGTGCTTAATGTATATTTCGTTTTTCTGATTACTAGATTGTTTGCATGTTTTGTATATCACTTATAATCTTGTTTAGGAACACTACAAAATCCTTGTCTGTATATTCTCCACCATTATCTGAACGCAATACCTTTATCTTTTTCGATGTCATATTTTCAACAAGAGCCTTGAACTCTCGGAAACGATCAAAGACCTCATCCCTAGTCTTTAAGAATTAGATCCGGTTTTTTTGGAATGATCATCGATAAATGTGACAAAGTATTTGCCACCACTAAGAGCCCTTGTGGACATAGGACCACATAAATCTGAGTGTATTAATCCTAATACATCCTTTGCTCTATTGTTACTTCTGGGAAAAGCTGCTTTAAGCGTACTTTCCTAGTACACATCCACTACATAAGTCATCATGTTCATTGCTTAGGATTGCTACCCCTATAACAGTCTCTCTGAGCATCCTCAGTGCTCCATGGTGTAAGTGTCCCATTCGCCTATGCCATAATTCATTTCGCTCCTCACCATTATAGTTGTTGCCTATCAGTGCCATTGGCAATTCGAGCTACAACCTATACAACTTGTTGCTTCGAACCCCAATTTGTTTTTTCCTCTTCCAACCTAGATGCTTAATGTATACTTTCTTTCCAATGAAGTATACATCATATCCCTTGTTCTATAACTGAGACACTAAAATTAGATTCATCCCTAATCTTGGCACATGCAGAACATTGGTGGCTCGGATGTCGGTCCTTGCTTCTGTCTGAAAAGCTATGGTGCCTCTCCCTATGGGAGTACACTTCATTATGTTTCCCACAGTTATTTAGAAGTCCATTTGTTCTTCTTGATAGCTCAAGAAATGTTCTCGTACTCTAGTCATATGAGCTGAAGCCCCGCTATCAATGTACCAAACATCCGCTGATGCTGAATTAGCTAAGCGTGCAAATTCTTCTTCTAATCTGGTAGACAAATCTTAGATATTTTGAGTATCCATTTTCTGACGCTAACCTATCCCAACAACTCCTGTAGGAAAAACTGCGTCCTACCTAAATTAATCCTCCTCGCTGAGTCTTCTGTTGCGTTGTTCCTTCAACCACTGATGAATTTCGACTAGAAAAGACTTGCCTCTCTGCCGGCTCACTCAGAGAGAGTTTTCCCACAGAATCCAATCTCTTTGGTTTTAATTGCTCAATCCTCTAGGAGATTCGAATGTCTGCCCTTGCAAGGATTTCAAATTCCCTTCTTTTCTCAGCATTGGATCTTCCAGCTTTTCTCTTCTGTTTCCCTGTGGCTCTGATACCATATGAAAATTTCTAAAATGGAAATCCTACTACAATGATTAATGACTTCTTCTACTTATTACTTCAGAGATAAGTTATCTATTGTATTCTTATAGAAAATATCGAAACATTTTCTATTGTAGCCTTCACAATTAAAGCATTGTAGAAATTAAATGTAAGTAAAATACCAGCACATATACAAACACAATGACACGGTTATTTTTGGACAATTGTCCCTGAAAAACCCAATGCAAGAAAACTGGTGCAGCAGATGAGGGTTTTATTATTCTTCAGCAAAAATCAACATGTACAAAATTTCACCTAGCAGTATAGAAATGAGAAATATTTACAGACATTCCTAAACAAGTATTTGACCCAAGAGAGAGGTTCCTTGTGCCTCTACGTCTCTCTGGCTTGCCCAACGTCAATTTCTTTGGCCTCTGGACTAGCTTGCGCAATGCCTGCGTCACCCAGGCTAGTGCTGCCTCTCCCAGCATCAATCTGCCCAGCATTGTTCCTTCTGCTGCTTTGTGTCTTCGTCCCTATCTCCCTGACTGATGCTGAACCCTCTTTGTCTCTCCTCCACTTGAAACTCTCCCTCTAAATCGATTTTCTCTTGTCGAACTTTGACTAGTGAGAAAATCAATTTCTCTTGGGCAGCTGAGTATTTGCTTGGTGCATCTTCCAAATGACCCTCAAGTCCCTTCTTATATCTTCCTGTTGAGCAATCAACGACCTAGATTAAAACATAATCAAAGGCTCAGATCATTTTGACTTGATCCATGGCTTTTTCTAGAAGTTTCGCCCGTGATTTTCTTAAGTTTGGACTTAGGAACCCCATTAAAAATATTAATTATTTTAATAAAATCACTTCTCGGTGGAATTTCCCAAAACGATTTTTGGGTTCTTTGGAATACATGTGCGCAAGCCTCCCTTCAAAATTTGAGGCTTAGAGCACATCCAACGCTACCCCAAATCAACACCAACAGGTGATGGAGTTCGATTCCCCCTTTTTGTAGCAGCCCTAGTTAAAATCGGAATGTTGTCGCCTTCAAGTAAACTAGGGGATTGGACAATGAGTGGAGTTGCCAGAGGAAAATTTTATAAATGTCGTTAATGAATCAATTCCTCAATGATTCACTAGGGAGGTAGACCTTCTCTCTCCCTGACAATGACGCCAAAATGTTACCACTCAAATTAGCAGGGGACCTAAGGGGGAAACCCTAAAGGGAAAATGCTAGGACAAGGGCAACAAATAGAGACTTGGCCCATTGTCACCTCATCTAAGGCTCCCTTCTATTTACAGACTTTCACCGTTGGGAGGAGAACTGATATGTATGGAGTCACCAATAAAAGATAAGTCAATGAATATGAGTGACCCAAATGAACCCTTTCCTAGAAGAGTTTGAAGGATGGAACATGCTTCCTTTCTAAGCAAGGTACTATGTATTCGAGGGAAAGGAAGAGAGGACTTGAGGGTTAGGTTTATGCGATAAGACTTGTGAAAGGGTTCCCCAATCCCTAAAATCCCTGTTAGAATTGGTATTCGGGATGGTTCTTGAAGAATGATCTTTCAAAGGAGCGGGACCACACGGGGCCAAGTGGACCCGATCTAGGCTATGAGGCAAGTATGTAACAACCAATGATATTCTTACCCTAGACAAGGTGGGGGAAAGGATCAAAGAAATAATTTCACTTGAAGATGTTGTTTTGACCCTATGAGGTAACTAGCCTTGGGGATGGCAGGGCAAGTTTTGATCCCGGAGCTAGAGCTTGGCTTTTTTCCCAACTCCATCGTCGGAATGGCTTCAAAATTGGAGAGTTAGAGAACAGCTAGTGCAGGAGACCCTAGAAGATCAAATTTTTAATGGCTAGCTTGTCGGGAAATTGATGCCCTAGGTACCCCAACTATGCTTAGAGCAATTTATTTCAATTTTCATAGTTAGCTCAATATCTTTTCCAGATTAGCGATCACATCAGCATTAAAGTAAACTACAGATAGAACATAAACATAAATCGCAGAAGACAAGCCAAGACAAGAGAACACAAGATGTGGAGCTAGCCAAGGACAAAACTCAATGTCGGGAAACCCTTGATCAATTATTCTTATATGTTCTTTAATAGTTCAACAGAGAGAGAGAGAGAGATAGTACATTTACAACAAAAGTCAACACTTTGACTTATCTAGATAAGAGCATAGATCATCTCTAAGAAGATGATACATGAGATTAGTTGAAAACACGCTGCTTCAACTGATTCCCCAAGGTGACTCTTTCACCTATCATTGTGCTGCATCTCGTCATCATGTTGCACCTCACTGTGCTGCACCATGTTGCACCCATCATCACAATCCTAGACCTCATGACCATGTTGTACACATCATACTGCTGCACCTATGTTGCACTGTTGTCCCATGTGCCATTGCTGCACCATGCTGCCACAGCTGTCCCATGTGCCATACTGCACCTTGCTGCTGTCCATTGAATTTGCAGCACCATGCTTTTGCTACTGTTCCATTGTAGCCTTTGCTGCCATGTCATAGTTGTTGTTCCAATTGTGCATCTACTGCCATGTGTTAGTTGTCCTAATTGTGCCTTTGCTGCCATGTCTTAGCTACTGTCTTTGCTGCCATGTCTTAGCTGCTGTCCCAATTACTATGCAGCTGTCCATTGCTGCTCCTATGAGTGCTTGTTGTCCCACTGTTCGCTGCACCAAGCATCATGCCTAGCTATCCCATTTATCTTAGCATATCTTGCTATCCCATTTACTATGCAACTGTCCCTTGCCACTGCTGCCTAGATATATTGTTGTAGCTGTTGTCCCTAACTATCATACTATACCTTGCTGCTGTCCCCTTAGCCTTGCCATACCTTGCTGTTGTCCCAGGTGTCTTAGCAGCACCATGTAGCCCAGCTGTCCCCTTTACTAGCACTGCTGTCCTGGGCATGTTAGAGCCCTCAAACTCTCCTCAAATGGTCCTCCCTTTCAGCCGCATTAGGCCTGCGTCTAGGGCACCTTATGCCTATGGCTAGGGCATCATTGGTATGTTTAGGATAGCATCTATCTTCATTTGAACAGCGACTAGGATACCCTTGAGATGGCGTAGGTGAGGGCTGCCTTAGGATATGTTAGGGCTGCCTTCTTGGATGCGTTAGGGCTGCCTTTAGGACAGCGTTTAGGGCTGCCTTTAGTATTGCGTTAGGGCTGCCTTTAGGACTTTGTTAGGGCAGCCTTTAGGTCTGCGTTAGGGAAAACTTTTGACAGTGTCTAGGGCTTCCATTGACAGCTATAGAAACCTGCATGGAGCCTTCCTTTTGACTGCGTCTAGGGCTAGGGCATCTCCTCTAGGGCGCTCTCTAGTCTTCTTTCCTCCAAAGTCTAGTGCTTCTACTCCTAGATTTTTCTTCCACTAAAACCCAAGACAAGTGGAGAGAAATCAAGATAGAAGTGTGTGAGAAATGACTCTCAAGTCATCTCCTTTTATGCTAAAACATTGAGCACATGTGGGGTTTATTTGGTCGCTGGCCGACCCTAACAAATTGTCTTATAACACAAATAAATTCATAACTCCATGAATAGTTATCGGAATCGGATGATCTTTAGATCAATCCTACACCTCTCGATGAGAGAGATCCAAGAAAAATATCAGCTGCCATAAATAAGATGACCCACATGGAATTTGGCCCTAGTTGCCAATTTTAACATATTAGTACTTGGTAGAGTAATTGTAGTTTGTTTTTAATAATATATTTTGTTTGAGAATGGCCTTTGATAAAGGAATGAGTTCAATGGAAAATATATATTATAAGATTTTTTGATGTGCATGTAGAATGGGAAAATAAGAAACCTTAAGCTAGAAAGCATAGTGACCAAACGGCAGAAATGATTCTAGGGGAAATGGCATATGAAGAGATTGTATCCGTTGGTGAACAATTAATGATTGCATGAAGTATGATGTGATATAGTTAGGCCAATATCATCATGATTGCTTTGTGTAGGCTATAATACTAAACATCCAAAATATGACGTTTGTTCTATTTCAGCGAAGGTGCTAATAATAATTCTGGTCTTGTTCATAAACCCATCAAACTAATTAGAGGTCTCACCTTGTGATCAAAAGTTAGCTGCACTGCCTGACCTCCTCGAGAAAGGACAACACGTGCATCCCCAACATTTGCTGCAATCAAAATATTTTGACTACCTGGAATCATGAAATTCAGTAATTAGGAACTCGCAAAAAACTATTCCAATATCCATAAATTGCTTCTGAAGTTCACATTTACATTCTTGTACAGATATTAAAACCAAAACCAACTTGACCTTGTGTGTTAGAAAGAAACAAACCCTTCAAAGGTTGCATGACAACAGTGGCTGCAGTAGCTCCACATTGTGATCCACCCAATCCCCTCTCCCTCAATGCCCCAAAAAGACCTTTTGGTTGAACCTATGTGAGACAAGAGCAATATCAACAATAAAATTTCAGGATTTACAAACACAAGGTTGATGAACATTATTATAGTTATAAAAAATGTATTGGTAATTAATGATAGATCATTTTTACTTCATACCAGAGTTAACTGGTCAGCTTCTAGGTAGGCAGCAATTGTTCCCTTAACTAGGTCAGGTTCTGTATAAGTCAAAAAA
Organism: Pinus taeda; assembly: GCA_000404065.3. Taxonomy (NCBI): domain Eukaryota; kingdom Viridiplantae; phylum Streptophyta; class Pinopsida; order Pinales; family Pinaceae; genus Pinus; species Pinus taeda. The sequence goes on along the minus strand of APFE031211029.1, from coordinate 18,444 downwards.
AGACTTATTAGAAACAAAAGACAGACAATTCATATCACATCGTTGCTATCATTTTAATCTTATTAAAAATAACACTTACCTATAAAATTTTCACTGCAGAATCCCTTAAATCATTATTTAAAATTTAAACAATGTCACTGCAAAATTGTTAAGTAGCCTGCTCTTGAATTTCCAGATGGAAATCTTACTTAGGTTGGAGAAATCCTAAGTTCTTCGAAACCTTGAGCTTCATAGATTAAATCTCTATAAACAGTTGATTTAAACACTTGGGCCTGGCCCAAACTAGTTTAACATAACCAAATGAATTAAAGATTCACCATCAAAGATCATTAAATAAATAGAAGAATAAAGCCCAAAGTTACTATTACAAATAACAAGTTGTTTGTCCTTCTCACAGATCTATTCTCCCACTAACTAATATGAATGTACCAAAAGCAATTTTTGAAATTTGGCCTTTGTTTACTAGGCTGTGAACATAATAGGTGATGTTTCGTCAAAGATAGATAGAAACATTTAAAAAAAATGAAAACCCATATTGTTGTTGGATTGTCAACCCAAAAATAACTCATCCCACTTGTTAACACTTGAAACTAAAAAAGTTCATGTTACCTCCAAGGAGATACTCTAGTATTTTTCATAACAACACCATTGTAAGTCCAATGAGATGAAAGTCCCAAATCCATGTCGAACATGTGCTGATTATGTATATGGCATCCTAGGCCTCTTAAGGCTGACCATGCTCAATACCTTTAGCCTCCATTCTTAAGTCCTTTCAATATGGCGAGGATTGGAGACTTTGAGATGGATATATTCGGATGCATGGTTTAGGGGAGCCATTGGTTTTACATGGGTGATAACACTATGTAGGACTTGTCTAGCCCGTGTCTTGAGCGTATCTATGTATTTCCATGTTACCCACCCATATGGGTAACCCCTAGGAGAAAATGTTTCCCCTGATGTTTCATTTTGTTAGCCAGTATCCCTATGATGATCCATAGATAGCTAGCCTCAAATTGCCTCTCATCCATGCACTTGTCAGTGCTTATTCTCATCTAGCGTACTCATCTAAAGAAGGTGGGTCATACATTGTAAGGTACATCAACCATTTTGTATTGAAGTTCTTTCATTTGATGTTTGAGGGAATTCTAGTATGGATCCTAGGTTGAATTGGATGACAGATTGTTTTTGGTTGTACTCTTGTTCCCAAGATTCACCTTGGTGATTATCTATTGCCCCTAGTTCATTGTGACCCTCCATTGTGACCCTCCTTGTGACTCAAGAAGAAATAAGGATGATGGAAAGCGACAAGCACTCAAATGGAAACAATCCTACCGCCTTCTCGGCTTATGCTAAAAGGAAGAACAATGCTGGTCCAAGAAGACAAGATCAAGGATCCAAGCCAGGATTCAAAGAAGGAAGAAAAGGAAGATGCTTCAATTGCAATAGGTTTGGCCACTTTGCTAGAGAGTGTCTTCACAAGAAGGATACTCCAAGGGATGATGACAACAATAACCACAATATTTACAAAGTCAATGGCAATCAAAGGAACAACAGGTTCAACAACAAAGGAAAGAGGAATTCTCCTGCTGCTCAATATCGAAATGGTCATCCTCCTAAGAAGTCGAGAAACTCCAAGTATTAAGAAGCTAATCTTGTGGAAGAGCAAAAAGAATTTTATCTTATTTCTGCCCTCACCACCGCCACTCCTCTGGATACATTGGATCATTGGTTGATTGATAATGGTGCCTCACGGCACTTCAATGGGTACAAGGAGGCCCTCTCAAACTTAGTTGAAAAGAAGACAAATATAGAGATTATACTTGGGGATAATGCCACTTATCCCGAGAAAGGAATTGGGACTTTCACTCTTCACTTAAATCAAGGTCAAACCCTTCATTTACAACAAGTGTTGTATGTGCTTGATCTGAAAAAGAACCTGGTCTCTATTTCTGGGATGGAAGATAAAGGTTTCAAGGTGACAATCGTTGATGGGAAGGTTCGTGTTTGGCAAAGGAACCCGAAAGATGCATTTACACTTGGCTTTAGGGCTGAAGGTCTCTATTAGGTTGGAGAAAGTCCGTTGGGAGCAATGAATTTCGATACTTCTCTTCAATCCAAATTATGGCACCGAAGATTTGCTCACCTTCATTACAAAGCATTACCTAATGCAAGGAATATGGTCACAGGTATGCCCAAATTCAACTTAGATCATGAAGGAGTTTGTCAAGGTTGTGCAGCTAGAAAACATACAAGGGGACCATTTCCCTCAAGTGAAAGTCAAACTACCGATATTCTTCAATTGATCCATTCTGATCTATCAAGTATGTTGCCCATAACATCTTTGGGAGGATATTTGTACTATGCAATTTTTGTAGGACTTCTCTCACAAAACATGGATCTATTTCTTAAAGAAGAAGGACAAAGTGTTCAAATGGTTCTGCTCTTTCAAAGCCTTGGTCGAGAATCAAACAGGGAAGTAGATCAAAATATTGAGGACTGATAATGGAACCGAATATGAGTCAAATGAATTCAGTGACTATTGTAGAGAAGTGGCATTAAGAGGGAGACCACTACTGCATATAGTCTTGAGAAAAATGGTGTTGCTGAAAGGAAGAACCAAACTATCATAGAAGCCACTCGTGTCATGCTTCATGACCAAGGCCTACCGAAGTTCTTATGGGGAGAAGTTCCCAATACTGTTGTGTATGTTCAAAATAGATGCCCGCATCAAGCATTGGACTTCAAGACACCCAAAGAATTTTTCACCAGTAAGAAACCTGATGTTTGTCATTTTGGAATTTATAGTTGTCCCCTATATTTTCATGTGCCGAAAGAGAAAAGAAACAAGCTAGATGCATCTGGGAAGAAAGGAACATTTGTGGGCTATAGTGAAATTTCGAAGGCATATATAATCTATGTGCCTAGTCAAATAGAAGTGGAAATAAGTCATGATGTCACTTTCAATGAATATTCTGCCCTTGGGAAAGTCCGAGATCTTCCTATCCCTAGGAAGGATAATGATGATGATACAGGAAAGCAGGATGAATCTCCAACAGATGATCTGATGCTTGATGTTGAAGGTTCAATGGATCCCATCGATCCACCTCCTATTGAGCCCTCTACTTCAAGAAAAATACCTTTGTGGATCAAAAATACTCTTGAAGATGCCGAGAGACATGTTGCACCAAGGGGAACATTTCATGAAAGTAAGAAGTCGAACAAGTACCAAGGGTACTTAGCTGCCATGAGTACCATTGTACAATCTGAGCCATGTACATTTGAAGAAGTCGTGAAGCACCAAGTTTAGAAGGATGCGATGAACGAGGAATTTGAGTCGATCATGAAGAATGATGTCTAGGATGTGGTTCCTAGACCCAAGGACAAGTCAGTGGCCACTTCAAAATGGCTTTACAAAATCAAACATGGAGTTGATGGGAGTGTTGAAAAGTTTAAATCCAGGTTCGTTGCTTGAGGAAAGAGCAGACTATGATGAGATATTTGCACCGGTTGCCCGATATACCACTATCTATTCAATCATAGCCCTTGTTTCCTTGCAAGGATGGAGCCTACACCAAATGGATGTCAAAATTTCCTTCTTGCATGGCTTGCTTAGGGAGGAAGTCTATGTAGAACAACCTGAGGGGTTCAAAGTTCAAGATCCTAAGACACATGTATGCGGGTTGAAGAAAGCCCTCTATGGGTTGAAGCAAGTCCTTGGGGCTTGGTATGAAAGGATCGATAACTATCTTATGAAGTTGGGTTTTACAATAAGTGAAGTTGACTCGAACCTATACTTCAAGGTTGAAAAGGACATGCCTCTCATTCTGGTCCTTTTGTGGATGATCTCTTTCTAACAGGTGATAATCCTCTCATTCATCAATGCAAGAGGGAGTTGGCTTCTGAATTCGAGATGAAGGACCTAGGACTGATGCACTATTTTCTAGGGCTGGAGGTCTGGCAAAAGCCAGGTGAGATTTTCCTTTCTCAAGGAAACTACATTGTGAAGCTACTTGAGAGATGTGGGATGGTGGATTGCAAGTCCGTGTCTACTCCGAGGAACTCAACTTCAAGAAGCTATGTGGAAGTGTTGTTGGGCCCGGATTAGCAAACCCTTCCGAGTATCGTCAACTTGTGGGGGGCCTTATGTTCTTGGTAAACTCTCGTCTTGAAATATGCTTCGTTGTGAACACATTGAGTCAATTTATGGTCGAGCCTCATCACATTCATTGGATTGTTGCTAAGAATCTCTTGAGATATCTCCGGGGTACAATCCACTATGGACTGAGGTACAGTGCCGGGAATTTGAGGCTACATGGATATACAGATGTTGATTGGGCTAGCAGTGTGGTGGATCGTAAGAGCACATCTGGGTTTTGCTTCTCTTTGGGGTCTACATCAATATCTTGGATGAGCAAGAAGCAAAAATTAGTTGCTTTAAACGATCAAGGCCGAATACATTGTTGCGAGTACGGCCTGTTGTGAAGCTGTTTGGTTGAGGAAGCTCTTCAGTGATCTATTTCAGCACATGCTAGATAACACTGTCATCTTCTGTGACAACTAGAGTGGGATTCACCTTTCATAGAATCTTGCGTTCCACGACCACTCCGAGCACAGTGATATCAGGTACCACTTTATCCGGAATATGGTACAACGGGGAGCAATAAGGCTCCAACACATCAGGGATAGATGAGCAAGTCGCAGACATTCTCACAAAGCCTTTAAGGAAGGTCAAAATCTTAACCTTTCGAGAAAGACTTGGAGTCGTGGAAAGACCCTCCTATGAGGGTCCCGCATGAGTTGGACACTGAACTCTGGACCTCTTGGGGGCTTGGTGTACTTTTGGAGCTATGAGCAACAATAGGGTGAGTGGTTCACCTTCCCCTAGTGGTGCACTATGTACAGGGTGAGTGGTTCACCTTCCCCTGTGATACCCCATGATGGTTGACATGTGTGTAGGGTGAGTGGTTCACCTTCCCCTACGATTGACATATGCATAGGATGAATGGTTCACCTTCTCCTATGGCGTATGAGCAGGATGAGTGGTTCACCTTCTGTTATCGATGCCCCAACATACATCTAACCCATGCAGTACAGGACCCATGGGAAGTACCTCTCATCTGGACAATGAATTGGGAAAAGTGGTTAGGGACCATAGCACTACTGACAGACGCATCGTGTACTATCGTACTCCCTATGACTAGCATGCATGGTGTTCAATGTGAAAATCAGTTACCCGATTCCAACTGCAGCAACTGATGTTAATTCTTCTAATTGTTAATTCGATTAAATAATTTACTTGTTGTGTGCTACGGAAAATATCGAATTAAATACACTGCAGCCTACACAAATAAAAACTGCGAAAAGTAAATAAAACAAAAGAGAGAAATAATCATCACACACATCTACATAGTGGTTTTTGGACAAATGTCCCCAGAAAAACCCAGTGTGGGAAAACTGATGCAGCAACTAAGGGTTTGTATTATTAAGCAGTAGTAACCTGAATACAAATCTATGGATGCTTCAGAACTAACAATCCATGCAGAGAAAATAACTAACAAACGTCTAGTGAGAAAATTCTCACTTCCATCGATGATCCAACATTGACCTTAGCTTGAGATGAGCTTCCCCTTGCTACCTCTATGTTGCCTCTATGTCAGCCTATGCAGTTCTACATAAGCCTGTTGGGACCAACTTCTCTCTCTCCTGTTGTTGATCAACTGCTGCTCTGGGAAATTGATCTTCTGGATCTCTGAGCTCCCACTCTGGCTCCTGCCTCTGAAACTCGACTTCTCCTCAGCAAATACGGATCTCCCTCTGAAGCTCTACACTGCCTCTCCACACTATGTCAGCCTCTCTACGGAGTACGCTGTCTCTTTGCTATGTACTCCCTAGATCAGGAAAACTTCCTCTGGTCTACTATCCCTGCCCCTCTCTCACTTCAAGAAATCACTTAGAATCTCTCTCTGGAAACTGCTACACTGCTCTCTTCAGAAATTTGATATTTTGATCTCTTACTCGATGTGTTTTCCAAATGCCCATCAAAGTCCTTATAATCCTCCAATTGAGTAATCAACAACCCAGATTGGATTCTAATCAATGGCTTCGATCATTTGAATTCAAGAAGTTTCACCCTCAGTTTGATTAATACCCTTTAATTATTTTACTTTCTTAAGTTTAGACTAGGCACCCATTAAAAATAATTAATTATTTTAATAAAACTGTCTCCAAGTGGAATTTCCCAGAACAATTTCTGGGTATTGTGGAATACATGTGTCCTAGCCTCCCTACAAATTTTGGGGCTTAGAGCACATCTGATGCTACCAGAAATCAACACTCCCTCCTAGCGAAGAATGTGCTCCAGTAATGCAACCTGCTGAAGCATCACCTTGACTCTGTAACATCTCCCTCTACGCTACTGATTTCTGACTTCACTGCCCATCAACAACTTCGCAAATGTTGCATCTGTACTGCTGTTGACCCTGCCACTGCCAACATTGCATCTATACTGCAATCCTCATAAGTTCTGCATTTATGTTGTTGCTGGCATTCCCATTGCCAACACTGCATCTGCACTACAACCTTCTCCAACTGTTGTTGCTACTGCATCAGCAACAGAAAAGCATCCAAAATTACTGAACAAGTGTTTAGAATGATGCATTTGTTGTTGGAGTTCTAACAGTTGTTGGTCTTTGTGCTGACCCTCTGAAGCCTCTCCGTTGCTGCTGACTCTGCACTGTGCCAATTACACTGCTGCCAACTCTACTCTGTGCTGCTCAAGTCTCTGCAATCCTTGCCACTACACCCGTCACTCTGACATTCCTCTGCACCAATTGATACTGGTCCATCCTGCTACCTCTGATCTGGGCTCCCGTTGCAAGGTATTGATCCAAGAGGTGGACTCCTCAAGGATCCCGCCCATCTTTGGTTCTTTCGAACTATAGTTCTAGATCACCCCACCTCTCCCTTAGAGGTATCTTGGTAATCATTGCAAACTCCTCCTCGATCTTTGTGGATGCAGCCTTCAGTTCATGCTTCTCGTCCTTGTCCTTCTTCTTGAGAGGACACTGTGTAGCGTAGTGACCAAGTTCACCACACCAGAAGCACCTGATCTTTGAAACATATTTCTTCTTCTTCCCCTACCCCTTTGATGCAAGGGTTGCATTCTCTTCCTCCTCCTTTGGCTTTGTCACATTGCTGCCGCTGCTACTATCAAGTTTGCACTTGACTAAGTCTGTCCTCATCTCTTCCTGCTGAAGAGCGGTCCACATTCCTTCCCAATCCAGCAATCTCTCTCTGCCCAGGATACTCTGGACAAACACTTGCCATTCTTATGAGACTGAATTCAGGGCCAGCCTCACCATCTCGGTAGGCTGAGGTGTTGACCCCACAACTGCCAACGAGTCTCGAATATCCTGAAGCTTCGTTCGGAACGGATCAATGTGTTCCCCCTTCTGCATCTACGTGGATCTCATCTTCTGCTCCAAGTACATCTTCCGCTACTTGGAAGATCCTTCATAAATAACGTGGCCAAAGCTTCCCACATCTGTTAAGCAGTATACTTGTCGACAATGTGACACACTACATGATCTCTCACTCCTTCGAGGATCAACCTCTTGGCCTTTTGTTAATTTTAGGTATGTTCTATGCTTAGAGCAATTTATTTCAATTTTTCCAATTAGCTCAATATCTTTTCCAGACTAGCAAACACATCAGCATAATAGTAAATTGCAGATAGAACATAAACATAAATCACAAAAGACAAGCCAAGACAAAAGGACACAAGATGTGGTGCTAGCCAGGGACAAACCCCAATGTGGGGAAACCCTTGAACAATTCTTCTTATATGTTCTTCAATAGTTCAGCAAAGAGAGAGATAGTACATATACATCAAAGGTCAACATATTGACTTATCTAAATAAGAGCAGAGATCTTCTCTAAGAAGATAGCATATGAGGTAGCTGATCTGAGATGAGTAGAAGGCATACTGCTTCCAATGATCCAAGGTGACTCCATCACCAGGTTGCTCCTCACTGTGTTGCACCTCACTATGTTGCACCCAATAATCATGTTGGACCTCATTACCATGTTGCACACATCATACTGTTGCACCTTATCATCATGTTGCCATGTTGTATCTTATCTTTACATCATGCTGCTCTCAGTGTGCTGCACTATGCATACTGTTGTCATATACAATGTTGTCTACTGGCACCATTCATCATAAGTCATCAAGGTGGCTAGCTATGGTGCTATGGCCTAAGGCCTAGCACATAGCAATGCTAATGTCTTCAAACAGCGTATTAGATTACAGTGACTAATTAGGGCATTATGTTTGCTGCAACAAGATTCATCAAACAACCATTATAATCTGCGGCCTAGGCAAGGGAGACTTCTCTTCAACCGTGTTGTTGTTCTAGGCACAAATCTGCCCCAAACTTATCCACGCTGCCCTTGTTCTGAGGTGATTAGGCCTGTGGCCTATCACAGTTCAACTGTCATCTACATCTCACCCCAAAACCAGTCTTCTTACCTCGATTGTTGTCCAAACAACCTTGATTAGGCTCCTGAAGATACTTGACCTCCTAGATGAAGCAACAACCCTACACACAGCTCCTAAAAGGCTCCACGCAGCCTCTTTTCCCATGCAGAAGTAGCCTCTCTTTTGTGGCTCAACAGAACTACCCTAGCTGATTTCACTCTAGCATCTCGGTGCTCTTGAAATGCCTTCAAGATAGGCCTGCGAGGAGCCTCCTCAACTCTGCCTAACCTCTAGCTCTTTGATTCTTGAGACAACCCTGTTCTCGGGCATGTTTGCACCCTCAAACAACCCACAAACTAATTCGCATTCGCACAGCAACTCGGCCTCTAATCTAGGCTCTCCACGCTGTCCTGAAGTGACCTTACCACGATGTCTTCAATTCCTCTTCTAGTTGCAGCCAGGGCATTCTGCCTTCATTTCCATGACTGCGTTTAGGGCATCATCTCCATGACTGCATTTTAGGGCATCATCTCCATTAGGGCAGCATTGTCTTCTTAGGATCTCTCCTCCCACCAAAACCCAAGACAAGTGGAGAGGAAGAGATCACAAGAAGCATGAGTACAAATGACCTTCAAGGCACCTCTATTTATACTAAAACGTTGAGCACAAGTAGGGGCAATTTGGTTGTTGGCCGGCTTTGACGAATTGTCCCATAACACAAATAAATTCATATCTCCATGAATACTTGTCGGAATTGGATGATCTTTAGATCAATCCTACACCTCTCGACGAGAGGAATCCAAGAAAAATATCAGCTGCCATAAATAAGATGACCTACATGGAGTTTGGCCCTAGTTGCCAATTTTAACAGCTTCGCCATCTCGACCTTGTACTTCTTGATCAGATTTGGATCCGCGGGTACAATTACCACACTGTTGACATAGGTTTTGAGATCATGCTCATCCAGAAGGCATGAGATCCTTGCATTCCAGATCACATAGTTGGATGCACCCTCCAACTGATCATGATCTCGCAACCCATGAGCTGCCATCTCTGCCAATGAAATGTCGAACTGCCTCCTTTCTCCTCTGTGTTGCTATTGGGCTGGCCTATGCACTCCCTACTGGAGTTAGTAGATCAGCTCCTCTCCGCTACTACTTAGCACTAGAGAAATCAAATTCCCTGGCTAGGAATTTTCTGAGGAAGAAATTCCCTCAAGTGTGTCTTCTTCTCCCCCACTGACGCTATTCTGCCAGTAACTGCTGCAAAATATCTGCGTCCCAGTTAAAGATTTGCTCTCCAAGGAAAGATATGTTTCTCACGTCTACCTCTAGAAAGCTTCAATCTAGAGATCGAATTTCTCTGTCGACTCACTCAGAGAAATCAAATTCTCCTTAAAAATCTGACCTCCTTGGCCCACGAACTGCGCTGCCTCTGGGTTTCGAATTGTTGCCTCTATAGTAATTTTGAACTCCTCTTCCTTTCTGCTTATGAGCTCTTCTGCTCATGATTTGTGCTCTGATACCATGTCAAAAATCGGTTACCCAATTCCTACTGCAACAACTGATGTTAATTCTTCTAATTGTTAATTCGATTAAATAATTTACTTCTTGTGTGCTACAGAAAATATCGAATTAAACACATTGCAACCTACACAAATAAACACTGCGGAAACTAAATACAGCACATGAGATAAGATAAGATAATAAGATAATTTTATTAATGTCCAACGAATGACCACAAAGTAGGTCAAAGGGACTGTCGGTTACATAAGGGGTCGTGCCCAGTAGGAGAACCAATCGGTCTCCTCAGAAAGACAAATACTGAAAGAAAGATAGGAAATAAAAACAAGGCGGGTTGGGAAGAGCGTATGGAGCTCCGATCCTGGCCACGCCGACTGATCTCTAGACTGCGTCGTAGGATCACTGGTGAAGAAGACCCTGGGGACGCAAATGTGGGAGTTCGATACTCCTAACATCCGAGGTCGAGAGAGGAGAACTGTGGATAGTTCAGTAAGGTTTGCTGGTTTGAAATGGTGGTCGCTGGTTGCCTCCCATTGTGTTGTCTCCGTGATCTAACAATCCTGGGCCGCCTCTCGGGGAGATGCCTGGCACAGTTCTGCTGTTGGGCCCTCGTAGGCAAGGGGCTTCTCCTCTTAACTGAACGAGGGTTTGTCGATCTGTGTGAGCCGGCTTGATCGGTATTCTCACTGGTTGATCTCTTAACTCCTCGGGCTGAGGGAAGTATGTTGAAGAAAGAGGTGATCTGACGAGTAGTGTTGGGTCAGACGGGAGGCTGGAGGATATGCTCCTGATGCTTAAGAGTCTCCTGGATATAAAGTGTGACGCATCTCTGGTCCGTGTAGCTGAAGAAGCTGGATAGGGTATGTGGTCCTCTGAATAGACAACGGTAGCGACCCCTGATCTCATAATAGATCGGACAACCGAAGATGAAGTGCCATTCTTTTTCTACCTCCTGTGTATGGCATAGCCGGCAAGTCCTGTCAACTCTCTCTATCTGGTGGTCTGTCTCTACCCGAAGCCTATGTGATCCAACTCTGAACTGCCCGAGGGGGATCCGAAGAGCATGCATCCAATGTCGAAGCGTGTACTGGGGGCGAACTATAAGCCCGTCTCTGATACTCAAAAAATGTTCTGCATAGAAAGCCATTTTTGGGCGCAGCCCCCCCGGGGGGTCAATCCATGTGACCTGGATAAACTGCCTATAGATGTCTTCCTTGATGATCTTATTTAGTTCCTGCCTGGGGGGGAGTCCTCTGGGGGCGTTCAAGGAATACCGAAAGGGGGGGAGGTGATCTATATGGAGTCCCACTGCCTTGAGGAACTTTGAGACCCCTGTATACCAACACTTGGTTTTTCCTGGTTGGGTGTGGTCGATGGCCTCAAAAGAGCAATAGGCTAGATAAGGGTACCTGTCGCGTCCTTTCAATGTGTCTGCGAAGCTCCGAACTCGGTGGAGAAAGGAGACCAGTCTGAAGGCTGTCTCAAGGCAGAAGGGCTGTGCACCAAATTCGGCCAGTATGATTTGTTGTCGGATAGTACACTTGCAACGGATAATGCGTCGGAGGAGAAGAGTTTGGACTCTCTCGACTGCTGCCCAATCTGACTCAAGCAAGGAAGGGCCCCAAATTTTCGATCCGTACAGGACCATGGGTCGGATCAAGGTGTCCATAAGGCTCAAATTTGACGAGATGTCCTGGAAGTGATGGCGGAAACATTGTCTCTCTAATATGGCTAGAGAGCCATACCCCTTATTGATCCGAGGTTGTAGAGTTGGCCGCATACTAAACCGGGGGCCCGAAAACTGTACTCCCAAGTACGTGTAGCTATTGGTAATCTCCACTGTCTCTCCCTTGAAGAGGAACTGGAGATCCTGAGACTTTTTCGTCCCATTGAAGACTATTACCTTTGTCTTACTCAGGTTCACTGTCAATTTCCGGAGATCACAGAATAGTGTTAATGCATCCAGCTGCCTCTGGAGCCCTTCTGGTGATGAGGATAAGAGTGCAATGTCATCTGCAAAAGTAAGATATAGATCAAAACCTGATGAAGATAGCAACCGTCAGACTCCTGTATGTGTTCCCGCAGAAAAGCTTCGAGCTCATCAATATATATCCCAAAAAGGGTGGGGGAGAGTGGGCACCCCTGCTTGACTCCAATTGTGCTCTGGATGAACTCAGATAGTCCCCCTACAGTACGAAGACGGCCCAGGACAGACTCGTAAAGGCGCATAACAGCAGTCAGCCGGGAGTGTGAGGTATTGATGTCTTTGAGTCGTTGTAGAAGATCCTCTCTCGGGACTGAATCAAAAGCCTTCCGGAAGTCCACAAAGCAGCAGTACACCTTCGAGGAC
>APFE031211027.1:0-49923 GCA_000404065.3 Pinus taeda | reverse complement strand
TGTGTCTGTTTATCAGATACAAAGCAATGAAGATATCCTTCCAAACATTTGTTTACTATCTCAGTTTGCCCATCAGATTGAGGATGATAAGATGAGCTATGAGCTAACTAAGTACCGACACAAAAAAATAATTCTGTCCAAAAATTTCCAGTGAAAATGGGATCTCTATCACTTACAATAATCTTTGGGTTTCCATGTAGCTTTTGAATTGTTTTCATAAATGCAGTAGAAATTGTACTGGCTTTAGATGGATGTGATAATGCACAAAAGTGTGCATACTTGGTAAGTTTGTCAACTACCACCATGATGACACTATTTCCCTCAGACTTGGGTAAACCTATGATAAAATCCATTGAAACCTCCTCGCAACGTTGGCTTGGAATGAATAAAGGTTTTTTTTCTTCTGAATTTGTCTACTCCTATATTGATAGAAAAATACTTTTACAAAGAGGCAGTGGCCTCAAGAAGTCTATCCCAGAGATGCTGCATGCTCACATTACATAGTTGAACACTGACCAAAAAGACTTACTGAAGACTGACCAGAAGAGCTTCTAGGACCATGACTATGACTAGTTCATAGAAACAGAATACGCCAATATCGAAACTGAAGACTGACCAGAGGTAATTCAAAGACCAAAACAGGTTGACTAGGCCCATACAAATAAATAGGGAAGCGTTGCCCAATTCAAAACCGAAATCTGACCCATTAAACAACTATAACCATAACTGAGACCCAAAGACACAGTCAGAAGAATGCCGCATATGCAGGGGAAACCAACAATTTAACTTTAGAAAAAAGGTCTGAGCATGAGAACTGTAGAGCATATACTAACTATAAAACAAAAGGGAATTGAGCACCTTCGAGCAATAGAGAATCAAAAACCATTGAACGTAGACCTAATTAAGCTTCAAGAGAGGTGGAAGGTGACTCTTCAATGACGAGACACCCATAATTGTAGGGATCTTCATCCTCAGGGGGATGGCCCTCTTTGCTTGATGAACCGCCACCAGTAGGGATGCTCGAACCAGCTTGAATGTTCATGTCCTGGGTTGCAATGCCACTAGGATCCTTACTCTGCTTGTTGTCAATCTGAGAACTACCATGCTTATCTTCTACCCTCATCTCCAGACTCATCCCTTGTGTCACAACAACTAGACTAGAGGTATCCTCTTGAAGCTCAATGGTGACTGAAGCTATGAAGGAGAAATTACTGAGTGTACAGGGGAACTAAAAGTGAGCGGTGTGAGATTGAGAATTATGAGAGCGTGCTGCTAAATTATGCTACCCTCGACCCCATCCACAACCACTCCTAGTAACGGGATAGCGGTCAGAGCAAAAGTCTGAGGAATAAGACGAGTCCGAAGTAGAGGAGGAGGGCTGGCGAATAACTCGTCCACGCGAACTTCCCCTCCTGCAGCGCATTCTCTGGTGCAATCTAGGCATAATGAAAAGAGCAGGAGGTGCTGAGCAGGCAGCAGTACTGTGAAGGCAGGGCGGGGGTTTGAAAGGGGCCTAGCTTCAGCTCGTAGAGGAGCACTGGGAAAGACTAAGGACGAGCGACAACTGAATTTGCAGAATGGGCTTTGTGAAACATGAAATCCCGACGGTAAATCAACACAGCATTCCAGAGCACAACGTTTCCCTAGGCTGGTCTGAGAGCGAGGCTCTGCGACAGCAAGGGAACAACACGAGCGCAGGGGAGGGGCATAATGAATTCTTGGAGGGGCGCCATGACAGATGAACTTGCAGGCTAGTGTGGAGGGATGAGCTGCATTAACACAACATTGAAGATGTTAGCAGAAGTATTAAAGACTGGCATCATGCGACGCTAGATGGCGGGGGTAATAAACCACGCGCCAACCCACCAAGTTTCCCACGTATAGAACGCAATGTTACACGCCCGTATCCAGGAGAGATAGATCTTGTTGCACCAGAATAGTGTAGTCTTGTTTGAGTTGTGCATCGTTAGAACTGCTCAATGGACCATAAAAGAATGGGAGCTGCTGATTGACGCCTTGATTAGCCAGTCTATCTGCTACCTTGTTAGCTGTTCGTCGAATGTTCTTGAAGGTAATGTTACGGGATGCCTTGAGCCATTCTTAAATTTGTTCCAATCTTCTTAGAAGTCACCAACTCGAAGTGATCTTTGCTGCTAAGGTGCCTGAGTGAATCCAAATAGCAGCCTCTATTAAGATTTGAGAATCCCCTTCTACCTATAAAGGGAAAAAAATTTCTATTTCTGCTATACAAATTCCCTTCCATAATACTTCAATTTCAGCAACATTGTTGGTGTCTCTTCCAAGAGAACCATGATATATGTGCAGAGTAGAGCCTACATCATCTCTGAAAATACCACCGTAACTAGCCAGCCCAGGATTGCCCTTAGCAGCGCCGTTGAAGTTCAGTTTGTAAGAGTGGGTGGCAGGAGGAGACTAGAATTGGAGAGAATCGGTATGGATGGAGGAGCTGGGCTTGACTTGAGCTAAAAATGTGAGGTCCAGGTTCCAATTTTTCAGAATGAGTCATTCCTGCGGTGAAGCTGGCAAATCCGAGTCTTGCCAGTGTCTTAGAGCTAAAACTTCTTGAAGGTATTGTTTGAGAAGTAGCCACAGGGTGTCAAGGGGCATACTGTGATTTTTAAAGATCTTGTTATTTCTCTCCTTCCAGATGATCCAATAGACAAAGCCCGGTAAGTGGTTCCAGAGGGAATTGAGTAGTAGACTTTGGAAAGGATGCCAAGGCCAGCTCCTAATGGTGTTTAAAATATCTCCCACATGTCTGCCCGTTCTTCTGTTGCACTCTGCAGTTCTCTCCCAAAGTTGTGTTTCTAATGGGGAGGTGTCCAAGAGACGCAAGATGGTCTCTGTGTGAAGATTGCAATTTGGACATCTAGAAGGCCCAGTAAATCCTTGCTTTTGTAGATTGTCCCAAGTGAGGATCCGTTGTTTGCTTAGTAGCCAAAGGAAAGTAGAGACCTATTGAAGCCCCGAAAATCGGGTCGACAACAAGGGGGATACCCACCCGGTCCGGACCTTGGTTGGTAGCTCCTTATCCGTTTGGTATAGTGGGTCCGACTGGGGATGACAGGACCAATTTCCCGACCTTGGGTGTGTGTGTGTGTGTAGAGTTTGAACTATGCTGATCTAAGAGGAATTTTAAAGCTAATCTAATTCAGACTCTTTAAACTAACTCTATGCTATTGTAATCTAGTGAGAAACAACACATCTAATCTACACTAACCTGGGGTGTATATCTTCGATTATGCGATCTAAAAAGATTTCGAACAATAACTAGTAATAAAGATCATTCAGCTATCATAAGAATAGAAATCATTAAAGATAAACCACTTTGCATAAGAAGTTAGGCAAAAAAGTTGTGAACAGCATATCGCATAATAAGCCATTCATATGTCACACATAAACAATATGACTCCACCGTACAAAAGTGCCAAATGATAACCCATATATTCATGCAGTAACATATAAACAACCGAAACTGTAAATCACTTAAAGAGTATAAGCAGACATTGCCAAGAGATAAAAGTACCATTTATGACTAGTTCTACCCATAAACTTCAAGCAAAAATGATCTATCTCTACTTGTTCTAAAATATACCAAGAGTACAGAAGTGCAACATCAGTAGCAGATATCAAAATGCAAGTAAAAATAAATCTCGATCCATCCATTCATCAAAACCTCCTCTGAGGGTGAAGAAGTGCATGTTCTGAGGATAAGTTTTTGACAAATCTCTGGACCCTTCTCTAAATGCATGAGAAGGGTTAAAATACTACTTCCTAAATCTAATAATAGTGTTTTTACAAAATTTAAGGATACGACTCTCAAATGATCGCCCTTTTTCTAATCTAAATAAAAAGGAAACAACAAACTACTAAAAATAAGCTACTTCTGTATTTGGTCCTTAAAACTGCAAGTGTTCAACATGGATTTGAGAAGAGTCGGTTGGCCGACTTCTGCGCTGAGCTGGGCTGCGAAAACGGAATCTATGAGAGCTGGCACTACTTTCTCTGCTGAGTTTATGATGCATTTCACAGTCATCCATTGACTATGTGGCTTGACTAAGTATGTCCAATAGCACTCCCAATTCAACCTGTTCAAAGCCTGGATCGCTTTTCCCTTTTCCTGCGCCTTCTCTTTCCATTCTGTCTCTATTCATGACTTGTTTGGTAGGTATCCCGGGGTGGTTTCTGTGATTAAGTTGGCTCTGTGTAAATTTTCATTTACGCAGTCTATAAGAACACTTGCTTGTGTCGCCGCTGCCTCTGCCGCCTGTTCTGCCTGCCTAATTTGATCGTCCCATTTGTTAAAGAGCAATTCTTTATGGCTTTCGTTTATTCTGGGTGCATTTGCTCTCTTCCCTTCCTCTCCATCCTGCCAAGCTAGATACTGTCACTCGTCTGTCAATCTGGTCGTAGTCACTTCGCAAGTCCGTCACTTGATTGGTGAGTTTATCGCTCAGCTCGCAATAGTGACTCCATTGCGATATTTTACGTCCCAACTCTTCCTATTGCTGCAGAAGTTGCTCATTTAAGCTAGTAGACTCTGAAACGAATTCGGAAAGCTTGGGCTCGTCCTTGTGTATTTCTTGTAAAGCTTGCAACTGCTTTCCTTTTTCGTCCAGGCTTTTCTGATAACTTATCTGCATTTGCTGAAAATATTCTTGTAGTTTCTTGAGTTGTTTGGACACTTCATTATTGGCATTGGCTTGTTGTAGCTGTTGCTGTAATAGCTGTATTTGGTTTTCTTGCTCCCTCAACAGTTGCTGAACTTCCGACGCTTTGTCGATACTCGCAGAAGCATATTCTCCTGCGATTTGAGACAACTTCGTGAGATTTTCTGTCGGGTTGTTGTTAGGGTCTTTCCATAAGACGTCTAAATGTTCAGCGTCTTGTGACAACGTATTCTCCAGCTTTATCTTCTTTCTTTGTCTCCTCACCACTGCTTTATGTTGGGGACTATAGAACACGTCCAGTGGGGGAATTTCCTCTACACTAAGTAGGAGCTCAGAAGGCGGAGCGATATGACTGTGTTCTGCTTCTGAGACACTACCGACCATGGTTGAAACCATTTCTTGTGTTACCTACGCATCGCTCACAGGCGTTCTTGGGACTTGCCCTTCAAGGCTGATTAGCTCGTTGAAGTTTTCCCACTCTTTATCGAGCTCTATCGTGACGAGTGACGATTTAGTGACGGGAGGAGGGACATTTCTTGGTGGGGAAGCGATAACTTACAGTTGCGACATTGCACTTGACTGAGCAGTATCCTTGGATGCTTCTTTGACTTTCCCTTGGTCACTTGTAGACTTTTTAGAACGTTCGAGTGTTCCTTGGACAACGTCAGATTTGGATTTGGAAGTACTGGAGTTTCCGCTGAGGCTGACACTTGGAGTAGGCTCTCTGGCGAGCGGTCGCAGCTTTTCTAGAGGAACATTGGCTAGCCTTCTTTCTCTGAATAACAAAAATCTTTCGAGGTCATCTGGGGATAACCTCGACTTAGCTTCTCACAAAACTTCCTGGAATGAACTTTTATTTTGAAACAAGTCATCAAATAAATCTTTCTTTCCGACAAACACTTTTATTCTGACACTTATAGTGAAATCATGGGCAACATTATTTAGGTCAAAAGGTCGAGCGGGGAATTTAAAATAATTGTAGGGACGTCACATTCCCTACTTCGGCAAAAGCATGTCCCTACATCGAATAATGAGAAGGCCCCACAAGCTACAGGAAACTGAGGCCATATGGCCTTCTTCTCGTGTCTTTTAGCTCTTTGGTTAGGCCACCTTCTGAGCAAGTCTGATAGGCAATTTCCCTAGCCAAAAGCTTGTCGGGGACATACAGAGGTAGGACATGTGGAGGTACAGTGCTCCCAAATACTCTGATATAAGTGAACCATTCTTCCCCGAACCATCTTGTGACGGGGATGATGTCTATTTGCGCTTCGGGTGAGCACCTCAGGGGTTCTTCACCATACATCATCCTATATAGGGGTAATATGAGCCCATGGCAAATCTGATAGAAGTGAGGGGCAAATTGTGAATCCCATAATACTTTGTGGTAAACATGAATAGGTGACGGGTCCTGGGTAGTCCATTTCCAACCCATAGTTGAAAATTTAGATACATAGCAAATAGAATCCATAATGTAAGCAGACAGATAAAACAGAGGATAGACCCTTTGTGACAAGGATCTCTTAGAACGGTAATTCATGACAGCAGTGAATAAATTATCAGAAAATATTTTGGCCCAATCCACGAGATCGGCATTTGTGGCAGCGTCTATGAGTGGTAGCCATTCAGATGAAAATTTGTTTATGTCTGGCATCCCAAACAACTTGCACAGTATGGCCGCAGCAAAAAAATATGGAGAGGTGAGAGAACCAGTGCTGTACATACCATTTTTGTCCTTTTTTAGCGCCTCCTCTCTTCTGGTCCATTCTTTAGTGGTTTCTACTAGGTTTGGGTTCTCTGTTGCAAATTTCTTGACAAATTGTGTGTTGTAGGTCGTCTAAGGCTCAGGAAGATGATACATAAGCTTTAAGTCTTGCGTGGCGAATGATCCTATGAGCCCATGCCCTGGAGCCTTGAATTGTCTACCTTGTAACTCTGCATTGTCAAGTATCCATTTGATCATATATGTATATGGCTATATCTTGGGTCTAGCTGCTATTCGATGAAGAAATGAACAAGCCATCTCTTCTAAGGATGCCTCGGAAGAGTTTGGTGATCCCGCGGTGCTATCGACCTTCATTACTCTGGGATTTTCCTCCTCCAGCAGCCTATACATGACTTCCCAGGTCGAAATTCCTGCGTCCCTGTTGCATGCAGTGTCTGTGTACAAGGGCGCCATCTCCTTTGCCTTTTCCTTCGCCTCGGAGCCTTGGGCTTTATTCTTCTTTCCCATTTGCTCTTGCGTTTGGCTTTTTGAATCTTCTTATCTCCTAGTTCCTGTAGATTACGAGCGAGGTGGAAATGACTTATTAAGAAAGGTGATGGGAGAGTTTTAAATGCAACCGATATACTAAATATGCCACCTTACGTGAAACAATTCTTTAGCAAAGCACGCGTCTTTATTTCATTAAATAACTAACAACTAATCCACTTACTGTAATTAAAAGCGCATGATTTGGAGTCAGATTATGGTAAGTGGCCTATCTTTGAATGGCGTGCCCGAAGGATTCGTGATTAAATGATTCATGATTCGCTTTATGCTATATCGAAGATCATGCCATCGCAAGGCGCGCTTATCGCAAATCGCCAGATCACAAATTGTGTCATCGCGGCGATCGCAATATCGTAGGTCGCAACATCGCGGGTGACAGGAGTTTGATGTTTGTTAAGTATTGCCATTTCATTTCTACGATGTGCGATCTTGTGATCGGCGTTATCACAAATCGACAGATTTTGAGGTTTTTCCTTATGAACATTACTTATTGCGACGCGACATTAAGCTTAACGTTGGGGGGCCTTGCGCATTAATGCAATTTCTTAAAGACCTTTACCTTATCGTAGACTTAGGTTAAAATATTCAAAGACCGTCTTAAGCCTACGATGGTAGCTTTATTTTGAAGAAGGAAAATTTGATTTTTCTCAAAATTAAACTAGGGGTCCCCTATTCATTTAGTATTTTGGACAAATTTTTAAATGAAAAAAGGGGGGGTTGTTGCTGGCTACAACATGTCTATAGATTGATGTTGTCCTAGCCATGGGCACAATCCTCATATTTCCTCACACGTGTGGCTGTAGCAACCCTAAAACATACTTCTAGACTTCCGTGGTGTACCCTTTCTCTTCGCTACCTTTGGAGACCATCTTACTTTGTTCTTTCTTGCCTTTCCTTTTGCAGGTTTCAGAGCTGAGTTGATGCATTGTATTGGAGTGGAAAACCTCTATAAATAGAGGTATGTCCCTCCATTTAGGCCGACTAGAAGGCCAACTAGTCAACTGTTTGTAGGCCGATTTTGAGGGTAGATTGGAGGCTAATTTGTTGAGCAGACTACAGATAGTTTCCATGGTGGTGTAGTATGTTTGAAGGAGTTTCTTGAAGGTGCCATTGCATAGGAGTAGACATGACTTTTCTTTGAGGTTTTCCATTTAACTTTAATATGTATTTTATACATGGTGTAACAAGCCCTTAAGGCCTTCAACATTTCCTTTTGACTATTTGACTCACCTATAGCACTTTGACATGTGCTAGAACTATTTCAATGAGCAAGAAAATCATTGAAATATATTATAAAATAATATTTCATTTTCTTGAATAAGTAAAAATATTAAAAGTACATTTATGAAGACTGAACCTAGTTACACTTTCCTTCAAAAGTAATTAGATAACTTAATTTGACTGAAGTATAGACGATTAAACTAGTTATAACTTTTAGTGGAGCTAGTAGAAGTCTAGTAGGGAGTTGGTGCACTGGTGCATCCTCAGTGCTACTCTAGTGAACTGAGGATAGAAAATACTTATGCAGGTTGAGCTTAAGGTTGAGCATAGCATATTGTACTTATCCAAATTCTTTGACCAAGGTGAAAGGAAATAGGGGATCAACAGGCAACAGAGGATAGAAAATACTTATGCAGGTTGACCTTAAGGTTGAGAATATTGTATTCATCCAAATTATTTGACCAAGGTGCAAGGAAATAGGGATCAGTAGGTAGAAAAAATTGGCTAAGTGTTGGTCAGTCTGGCTTGTAAGGCAGAGGGTTGATCATACTTGTGCGGAATTGTTCTTGTGAGAACAGGATTTGTATTATCACTTAGATTTCTAATTAATGCAATAGATAGTCAAGGTTTGAGCAGTGGCTTTCCCTAGAGAAACATTTATGTTATGTGTCTTTGATTATCTTCTTCTTGTCGATTATTGTTTTCATCGATTCTTGGTTTCCATTGTTTAAAGAGTAGAGTAGATCCTTGTCTTGTGTTTTAGTACATTACACGAGTTGTGAATCTACAGGAAACTATACAACCCTTAAATCTCAACCATATATGCTTCTAGGACTGTGACCTCTCTTCATAAACAAGTCCTCCTTACTCACTATCCAATACACCACTTACAACCCTATTGTTCTAGGCTTTCCATCCTCCAATGTCACCTACAGGTTTGCTGCTGCAACTAGGGTTTGAACAAAGAATTTGGACCAAAATACTTGAGGAAAAGACCATTAAAACAGGGCACATAACCCCCATCCTTCTTCATTGGAACCTCTTGCACAAACTTGGACTAAGAATTTAATGAAAACAGACCCAAACAACCCTCCTTTTCCACCTTTGCTAGGCCTCTTTTTCCCTGCGGCTACCTCATATAAGACTTATGATATTTTCACACTTGGATGGTTAACAATTGGAGGTAACTCCTCCCAAATATATACACTTCTATGGGTAAAAAATCAAGCCCTTTTTGGGGTAACATTTAGGCTATCCGACCTACAACTTTGACATTTATGCCCATGCAATAATACCCATATAACTTCAAGAATTCATATCTTCATTTCTACATGGAAGATTTCGATGATTTTTGTTTCCTTTAGTTTCCATCAAAGTGCTCTATCATATACATCCATCACATGTCCAAAAAGCTCCATGGTTTTGGCCCAAACACCAGTGGGTGCAAAAATCCAAGTTTGGGTTTCAAGTCCACAAGGCCACTTGTGGAGCTCCTTCCTCCAAACCCTCGATCCTCAAGGCTTGGAATACCTCCCAAGCTAAAAAAATCAACACTCCCTCCTAGCAAGGGTGGTACTTCCATGGCTAGGAAGTAACCATCATCATCTATGGCGACACTAGCTCATCTGGCATCCATCACTGCAACATACTTTGTAGAATGAACCTTGTGATCTCTGTAGTGTCTCTGCCTCATCACATCTTAACTCGAAGATCCCAAACCTCCATAGGGCTATTCCCTCTGATGCTAGACTCCCTATGATCCTACATGATCTACATTAGCTCAGTCGTACAAGCACTCATCCTCCTGGATATAATACAACTCATGGAAATCCATTCAATCTTGGATATGTAACATCAAGATCCAATGAAGACTCTATCCTACCAATATCTAGTCCATCACATGAATCCATCTTGATCATGTTGATCTCATCCATGCCAAATAAATTATAGAGTTGTCCCAAACATCCATGACAAGACATAGGAAGTACGCGATCTACAAACTGCCACACAACATACTGACATGCACCATGTTCACCACCGATCCACCATAAATCCCAACCCATCTCACCATGTAGCCTATTGAGACCGCATCACCATGTCTTTAGTTGAAACCATCTGCTCCATGATCTAGACAATCTCAACTCCCTCGGAGCTACTTTGTTGTGCACACTCTGATTCATTGTCCCTCAAAGTAGCTCTAACATGCTCAGATACCATGTTCTGTTTCCTTGACCTTTGTGTATGGGATAAAATCTTAAATTAGTAATGCTACCAAAACAAGAATCACAATGAAGTGACTTTGCACAATGGAATTAAAAAAAAAAAATATCTACTAGTGCCTAAAATATAAACAACTTTTTGCAATTTTCAACCCAAGTTCATTATATTTATCAAAATGAATATCACAATAGTCTAGGGCTCTCGTACGAGTGATAATGGCACTCAAATATCCACTAGTAAAGGAATACAAAACTAGGGCTTCTTGTCAATCTGTCGACAACCAATCTACCCTCAACAAGATACTCTGACTGTCTAGCTGATGCAAAGATCCTCACAAATGCCTTGGTCGTAACTTGTACCTGCTCGGTCCTTCGACTCTCGATCTGAAACACTACCTCTATCAATGATCCAAGTCCATATGGCCACTAAACCTCGGCTATCAATATGATCACTAGGTGTGCCTTAGTACATCAAGGGAACAACACATCGAGAATCCTATCGATTTGATCACAACTACGTTTGTGAGCAACTCTCAATTGGCCACTACTACTCCTCAGATACTCAGGGACTTCAACCCACTATAGTCTTCATGCACTGCTCCAATGAATACTAACATAAAGCACGAATGGTTTCCACCTATCACTGCAATATATCCATATCCCACAATGAACATGGGATAGGAGGACTACCCATCATCTGATGTAGAATTCCTTATCTACACACAAGTATAGGGTTTCTCAACTGCTCCTTTGGCTCATCAAACCTTGAGCTCAACAACTTCCACTCTATAAGCCACCTAAGTCCATGAAGATGGTGCACACTAGGTTCCAAATTGGGCACTATCACACTGTCCTCCAATAGACCATAAATACCCAATCCAATGTCCACAATTGGTCTACTCTCATGCTGCCCTACAACTTACCATGAGTGTCCAATACCCGCTGTATAATTTGCACCCTAGTTAGGGCCTCCAACCACCTAGGAAGCCCTTTCTCTTGGTTTCTAACAAACTTCAAAAATCTACATCTCTAAGGACACCAACCACCTACAAGTCATATAAACTCAAGAGGACTACCATACCTGTTATGCAACCTTTTGCTTCTCCTAAATGAAATGTAAGTTGTTTATATGGCTGCTCCTTAGGATGTTCACAGCTGTCCTAATATAGGACTGCCATCCAACTAGAATTTAAATCAACCTAAGAGATGACAAACTTGTCCTGCAACCTCCTGCTTCTCCTCTTGTCACAAATCCTATTGTTGATGATGACTGCTCTGAGGATGTCTCCAAATTGTTGCCTAATATGGACATCTACGTCCTCTAGTGAAACATCACAACAAGAACACAAGCCATACCTTTCTGCTATCACTCTTGTCTTGGGAATCTTGTACCTTCCTTTGTAATCTTGTCCCTCTGGTTAGGGTAGACTGTAACAAGGCACATAATCCTCCATCCATCACATGTCCAAAAAGACCCATGGTTTTGGCCCAAACATTGATGGGTGTAAAACCCCAAGCTTGGGTTTCAAGTCCACAAGGTCACTTGTGGAGCTCCTTCCTCCAAACCCGTGATCCTCAAGGCTTGGAGTACCTCTCAAGCTATAAAAATCAACAAGTAATCAGTTAAGTACCCAATTTTCCCAATTTCCCCAACCATTTATGGTCAGTACCTCTTTATTTTTGAAAATCTTGAGGAGGATAACATATTATTGATCGATAAGTTCATCCTTCAGAAGAATCCTTCTGAGTATTTTTAACGAACCTTGGGAAGGAGTGGTTCAGTTCTGTCATGTTTGACGAGTTCAATGCTGTTTGGTGTTTTTATAAGTACAACAAAGGTGTAACCCAATTTATTTTTCATGTTTAGAGAGTTTGAAAAATATGAGAAAAGGAGAACTCCAAAGATTCCTTTTCGTAAATTTAGTCTCTTGAGTCTGAAAAGGCAGAAAATGATACTCAACAGCACCTTTTAGTCATGTTTGACTAAAGTATTCCTTTTTTGTAGGTAATCTATCCTAGTCTAGAAAATGGTTAAACTTATACTGGCAGACGTCTTTTGATTTTCTTTAACGAGTTTGAATTTAAGACAAGTGCTTGCAATCGTTTCATGTTTAGGGAGTCTAAAAAGAGCTAAAAGAGGACTCGAGGGGGTTCCTTTTTTCGTGAGTTTTCAGAGCCCCAAAAAATGATAAACGTATGCTCTTTCATCAAAATGACCTGTATTGAACTTAAAATTATCATAAGATCCTTCAATTAGCTTTGAGCTAGACCATCATCAAAAGATTAAAAATATATGAAATATTGTAAAATTAGGTCAAAATAATAAAATACAATAGAATAATAATGAAATTGACCATAAATAGGCAAAAAGTAAATTGGTTTTTACCATTTTCATTTTACCTCTTATGAATGAGCTCTGAGTGTTTTTTACCCTCAATCTTCAGTAGGTGATTGCAGCCAATCTGGTGGACCATTTTGAGTGTCGCCAGTTCCAGGTAGGAGATCTGTCCTTTCTCTTTCTTTTCATGGTTTCCATTTTTTTTTCATGCAAATTTTTGAAAATTTCAGTGATTTGGGGTTTTATATTTGTGCCTTAGGTTTAACGCACCCTTTCTGTATCGAAATGTGAGTATGGATTTCCTGGTTAACACTGGGAAGAGCATCTCAACGCACCTTCCCAGGAAGGAAAAATGTGTTGGAGTGCTCCATCCTCTTAAAACCAGGTGCGCTTGGTGCAATTCAAAAAAGGGATTTATGGTTTTCACTAAATTTTCTCCCATTTTTTTGCATAAGATTCATTCTAAATGTTTGTGTCATGGTATTGTAGCTATCTACTGAAGAAAAAATGGTTCTAATTTGGAGAGAAAGAGAACACGAGTCCCAATATTTATATGTTTCCAATCACCCAACAATAATACAAGCCTTAAGGAATTCTGGGCTCCTTAAGTTTTTCTGGCTTCCAGGGTGAGAGCTCAACTTGAGTTACTAGAATATCTTGTCAGGGCATGGGATATTCAATGAAAGTTCTTTAGGATTGGAGAAAATTCTCTCAGGATAGAGTTTGAGGACATCTGTTTTCTTATAGGATTATGTCAGAGAGGAGCTCCTATCTCATTGTTTGGGATGAGAAGAGGAGGTGAAACCGTCAAGGATTACATAACTTCACACTATAGATCTCATTCTCAGCCAACAAAGGATGGGAAGATAGAGATTATGGATGTGATCCAACTACATCTTAGGATGACCCTTTTCATCATGGCATGGTTAGCTGGAAATGCCACTTTGCATTCAGCTAACAAGTCCCAAATTCAATATGCATTGGAATGTATAAAACCCACTATTTTTAACTGGAGTGAGGGAGTATTGGAAAATCTGAAGGAAAAACTCAATAGGGAAAATTATGGGTGACTAAAGAACTTTGGATATGGTTCCATTCTAATATTTCTCTAGAGAGCATTCCACTACTTCGAACTTAGCGCATTGGGCTCAAGCTTCTAGGTCCTATAGTTCCATGGATGAGGCAATGGGTAGATATCATGTCTCGTCATGTAGGTGCATCTTCGATGAGTTTCACACCTACTTTCTTCCGATGGCTGCGGATGAAACTCATTATGGTCGAGGACTATCCTTATGCTAGAGCTAAATTTCAAGGAGACCCAAAGCTCATTTTGCTTGAAGGCGAGCAATGTGGTGATATATGCAAAACAATGTCATTTTGAATATTTTTTGAGCTCGTTCAAGGTTGATGTTAGGGGGTTAGCGGGGTGGGACCGTTTATGCAAAAGGATATTCGCCGAGGCTATCGGCGGGCACTCTTTTGAGCTCGTTGAAAGAGATATGCTAGCTTATGAAAAATTGTTCTCCCTATCATGTGGAAACGCTTTGCAATCCCAGTTTTACGCTCAAGGGAAATAAATGTTCCGGTGGATGCAGGACCTGGACCCAATAATTCGTATGCAGGATAAGCTTACAAGAGTGCCAATCAACGCCGCTTTTATTTTTGATTTTTATGTATTAGAGACTAACTATTGATTTCATATGAAGATATCAGGCCAGTAAAACCAATAGGCTCTTCATATCTTCAGTGACGAGGAGAGCCATAACCTGCACTAGTAGGAGCTGTGGTGGCTACAAGGGCAGAGGAGGAGATGAAAGATATCTACATAGCCGAGACTCTTGCCAAGTTCGAGTGCCTTGTCAAGTATTTAAACCATAGTGTGTTAGAGACTAGGGTAAATGCAATCCCCATGTGTTTACAATGATACATTATTGGAGTACCAGAGCACATCAGTCTGTTGTTATGCAAGGTTTCCCACACAGTTGTCTCTTATTGCATCATCATCTAAATTAGTCTATTAGGAGGCCATAGAGCCATATTTTGTTTACATGTATTTTTGATAGTATAGGCTATGTGGACATATGTGTATCGGGAATATTTTTTTTAAACCAAACTCTATATATACATTTATCTATTAATGTTTCCTATTTACTCTATTCCTTTTTCAATGTGTGATTTTAATTGAATTTTTTATATATGTTGTAAATGTCAGTTTAAAACATAATTAGCTAATGCATCAGTTAATGTGTTTAGAATTATAGGAATATGTTGATAGTGAATGTAATCAAAATGTCATTCCAAAAGGTGAACCCTTAAAAACATGCAAAGCATAGTTGGACTTCGTACTGAATAGACGTTGTTTAGATGTAGTACTATGAGTTATGAAAATAAAAAAATATAACCATTAAATAATGAGTGCCATGTGAAATAGCATTATACAACAATTAAATCACCACACTATACTCAATGATGTTATTAGTTATGCAACGAATACAAATCCCTTGTAAACTCACTAACTCGCCATTTGGAGCATAAATAGCCCATGTTGCAGAAGAAATATTATGGGTACTACGACTAGCACCATCAACATAACCAACATATGGTTGAAGGAATGCTGACATTTGAAAATCAAATGTAATCCAATATTAACAGATATGGTAGGAAACTTTGAAGGAAACACACTTCAAACACACTAACACACCTATATAGTATGTACACAATGACTATGCAAAGATAATATAGGCATAGTATTTTTTTAGGTACAACCCATTTCTTGGTTGCATCAAAGGGATTCCATGAAAATAAATGAGCTCATAAACCCCTTTTGCAAGAACATGTTTAACTATATATGGGACTAGCCACATTAGCTCGAGCTTCCCATCCCCTAAATTATCGACTTCTTGATCATACAAAAGGACTAGGTCACCTTCCAAGAAGGCACATGGTTTAACATTCCTTTCATATTGTGCTTTGACACGTTTCTTGTGGGCCTCATTGGTCATTGTGACATCTAGTTGAGTTTCATCTAAGCGTTCTAGATGTAAGAGACATTCTTATTCTATGGAAGTAGCGGGGAGAAGCTCAATGACAAGCTTCAAAGATGGAATCTCACATTATATGGGAAGGAGTGTCTCTAGAACATACACTAACTTAAAGGGTTTGAATCTAGTTGCAGTCTGGACATAGGTTTGGTATGCCCACAAAGATGAAAAAAGGATGATGTTCCAATTCATTTTGTGAATCCCTATCATGCGTTGCAACATTGTTTTCAAAACGTTTTTAGTAGCTTCTACTTTCCCATTAGCTTGTGGGTAATAAGGAGTTGAGTTGTCATGTTGAAGGCCCAACTTAGTAGTATGTTCAAACATCATATGATTTAAAAAATGTTTCCTATGGTCTATAACAATAGCTTGTGGCACACCAAACCTAGCAATGACATGATTAAAAAGAAATAATGCAACTATTTCGACGATGTTATATGTAGGCATTGATTCAACCCATTTGGTAAAATAATCTACCACCACAATGATGTAGCCATGCCCCCCGACTGAATGAGGGTTACACGTCACAAAGTCAATGCCCCATTTTTCGAAGGGTCCAACAATGATAACCAGATGTAGAGGAGTAGGTGGAGCATGGGTTTTACGATCATAAATATAGCAAGCGTGACACTTTTGGACCGCAATGATGCAATCTTGAAACATGGTAGGACAAAAGTAACCAACATGCAAAATCTTCTGGGTGGTGGCATAGAAAGACATATGTCTACCACATGCTCTAGCATGGAATTCAATCAAAGCTTTCTCAACCTCCTCATGAGGGAGGCACTGTCTAAATATGGTATAGACACCATGACGATAAAGTGTGTCACCAATTGTATTGTAATTTTTAGCCTGGTATCGAATACATCGCTGATCAAAGTGAGAGGTATTAGGCTGAAAAGTCTAGGTCTGGATATAGATGATGATATCTCCATACTAAGGTTCAAATGAATCAATCAGAAACAATGACTCATCAAGAATATAATTGTCATATGTAGACTCAATTTCAGATGAGGGAAGGTCAAATATCAGTTCAGTGAAGACCAAGGACTTCTTAAATTTGTATTTTATGAATTCCAAATTGAACTCCTTGAGAATAAAAATCCATTTTGAGTACTTGCCCCTAGAAATTGTCGTGACAAAATATATGTCATTGGGTTGCAATTAGAAACTACCATAGTATTTTGAAGAAGAATGTAGTGGTGAAACATCTGGATAAATTGGATAGCTACCAAAGCTAAATTTTCAACGTGATTATATTTGATTTCAGTGTCATGTAAATTCCGACTCAAATAATAGATTGGATGTTCGTCCCCTATGTAATATTCTTGGACCAATACCATAGAAATGGTAGTAACAAAAACAACAATGAGATATATGAAATAATCATGTTGATAATCAGGGTGATACAACAACGATGCTCAAACCATAACATCTTTCAAAGCATCAAAAACCTTTTGGGCGGTATCATCCTAATGGAAGGGAACCCCTTTCTTCAATAGTTGAGTAAATATTTTGGTCATTTTTGCATAGTTGGGGACAAATATTCATAGAAAGTTATCCTTACCTCAGAGGCATTGTAACTAAACAAGTGAGGAAGGCGCAGGAAAATTGAGGATCACCTATATTTTAAGTGGATAAATACAAATTCCTTTCTTCGATACAATGAAACTGAGAAGCCTACCAGATTGGACACAAAACAAACATTTGTGTGGATTTAATATGCTATTATAATGCTGACAACATAAGAAAATAACCCTGAGAAGCATCAAATGATTCTCACGATGATTGGAGTGGTAAGGTAAATTATCCAAATAGGGTTGCTCAATGTGCTTAATATCATGGAAGGCATAATCCATAGCCCTCTAGAAAGTTGCACCAACATTCTTCAAACCGAAAGTGAGCTTATGATAGGCAAACATGCCTAATGGAAAAATAAATGCAGTTTTACGTTGGTCTGGTGGGAGTATGTTGATTTGGTTGTAGCAGGAATAACTATCCATAAACAAAAAAACTTCTCTTCCAACACAATTATCAACAATTTGGTCGATAAATGGGGTTGGGTAGTTGTGTTTAGGAAAAACATAGTTGATATTTCGATAATCAACACATATTCGAATCATGCCTTGTTTCTTCATCATAGGAACAATGTTTGAGACCTAATCAGTGAGAGGAACTGTGTGAACTAGACACAAGCATTGTCGAACTGGATTATCATCCATATACATTTTGGTCTCATGTACTATGATACTTGGATCAATACTTGACATATCTTCATATGTCCAAGCGAAAACGTCTCAAAATTCTTGAAAAAGGGATTTATAGATCTTAACCTCATTAGGAGAACAAGATGCACCAATATGTACATTTTCGATAATTCTGGGTTTAATCGAAATATCAAGAGGAACAATCTCTTCAATATTCGCTAATTTTTTCTTAGAATCAACATCATGAATGGATAGGAAATCCAAAATTTCTCAACAATATTGGGCGAATAAATATCTCCAATATTATCCTCAAAAATTTTAGGTAAGGAGGAATGATGATGATTATCGTCCCACGTCGCATCATTTGACATCATGATTTCCATGATTCTTTCATTAGTAGAGAATGTATTGGAGAAAGGGGTAGAAGATGAACCAAAATATCAGGAATGATCAACCCAATCTATTAAGGAGGGGAAATCAGATGTGCCAAATAGGCCGAACAGATAGCTTCATATTCAAGCTCAATAGGACTAAGCGACATGCGGTCACCAAATGAATCAACATTAGAAATTTCTAGCACTATCTAGGGATTAGATGGAATAGTACAAGAAGGTATCATATTGATGAAGGAAACTGGATTTGGAATGACAAGAGGAGAGAGTGAAAAAAATCCCATCAAAGAGGAATCCTTAAGCAATCCTACTCTGACATGTTGATAATATTGTGGGGACTTGCCCACAAGAGGGATGATTCCAGTAGTATGATAATTATTGGCAAAAAAGGTGAGTTGATTGATGGCCATGATGCCCACCTGGTGAGGTAAAGAGAACATCCTAAAATTGGTCGAAACAATAGCTACCATGGCATAAATCCATGTGCAGCCCAGTAAAAGGTTATAATCCAACGATATGTCTATACTTCAACTTCTACTGAAACCATTTTTACAACTAATTATACTTGCAAGGTATTTAAAATTTCGTAAGGTTTGAAACCCCTTTAATCAAAATATTTAAGTGTAGTGGTGACTAATTAATTTGTTTAGAACCAATAGCATTTAAACAAGAAAGTGACATGATACAAGTCGAAGCACCTTCATCCATAATTTTCTGATGGATAGACTTATTCCGAACAAACCTGGATCATAAATTCCAGTTGTGGTGGAAGTTTGTTAGTTTGATTCCCGTGATTAAAGACCACAAGATTTGAATATGAAGGATCCATGCCTCCAATTATGGGAAGTAAATACCTCTTATGTGAATGACAATTATGTAAAACCTCGAGAGTTTACATAGCAGAAGGAACTTGAGACAAGTCCTCAACTATATTATGATTAAGTGCAACTCTCACAGGAGGATTGAATGCTAATTTGTGAAGAACACCTTTGGGAGGATTAAAGAAAAATTCAGTCAGTACCACAATTGGAGAAGGATCTGATGTAGATGATGAGATGGAACTAGTAGGTTGATTAGTAGCCTTACCAGTCAAAGGATTTAGGTTACCATAGTATTTATTTCTAGTAGCCACCATAATTTGATTTTTCTATTTGCTGGAAGATAACATCATAACCTGGGAAGAGGAAGCTGGATCCCATGCAAGAAAATTCGTTTCTTGGTTGGGGAAAGGATATGTTAACATAAAAAGCATGTTAAATGACGAATTTAGGAATAGATTAACTTTCGCCCGATGTGGACAGTCCCGAGTAAAATGTTCCTCATTAGAGATAAGGAAAGGATAAAGAGGCTTCTATTTGTCTTTAGGAGACTAATTATTTTGCTTTTGCTGTGAAGAATTATCTTTCTTCTTCTTTCCTTTTCCTTTCTTCTTACTTTCGGGTTGCTGAGATTTTCCTTTCATAGATTGGACAACATTAATCTCAGAAATAGTCACAGGAGTAGCAGAGATCTTATTTTAAATAGCCACAACAGGAAGGTGATGGATTAGATAGTCCACTCACTGTTTATTGGCTAGAAAAACCAATCAAACCATCGATGACATGTGATTCTTTAGTGGGAGGTGGTGGAACAATGTGTTGAGGTCTCAGAGCATTGGGTATTTTTCCATAAAACATGACAGTTTCAGTATAGATGAGATCATGGTACTGGGCACAAGTAATGACTTTCTCTTCGGTAACAACTCTGACTTTAGCAACGCCTTCAATTATGGATGGTAGCAATGATTTGATGAACCATTCAACCAGTAACTGATTGGGAATGAAGGTTTTGACTAAATAATGTCGACATTGCCACTCATGAATATGGAAAGAAATGTGAATGGAATTAGACTGTTTCAATGTGGTCAAAATATTGGTTCTAGTTTCATATTGAATAGGTAATTGAAAATGGGTGAGTAACATAGTTGCTAAGGCATTAAAATTATTAAACGAAGCTTGTGGCAATTCAACATATAACTTAGTTGTCATACCAGTAAGAGTTCTCTAGAAAATCTGTAAATGAATTGAATCATCATTTAAGGAGTTTGACGAACACCATAAATTATATGTCATAAAACGAGTAAATGAGTATTCTCAAGGATTTCCATTAAATTTCGGGATATCACTCGAAAATTTGGTAGGAATGGCTGACTAATAAGGATAATGAAAAATAAGATCATTCATCAGCTGGGTTAAATCTGGGAATTCAAGAGTTTCTACAAATGGTAATTTCCTATTAAAATTAGGGGGAGGGTATCCTAGGTATGACAAAATGGGATGGGAAACAAGTATTTTCATTCTGGGATAAGGAGGATTTTGGTAACCAGGATAAACATACACAGATTATCGAGTTCTGAGATAACCTTGAAAAGGATGAAATGGTTATGTTTGAATTTTTTGGCATTGATAATGCATTTGTGGAATGGAAGTTTGACCAATAGGAATTTGAGGAATACTTTAGAAAGATTTCCCATAGGGATTTTGAATCATCCCTACATTAGGTTGACTAGTGGACACTCGGGCCATACCATATACAGGTTGGTTTACTTTCATTTGAGGAATAAATTGGCCAAGTGGTGAGTTTGCAAGGCACACTGAAGATTTTGGGTAAGTGGGATTTGAGAGATCCCAGACACCGGTGGAATAGGTTGTGTCTGATGTGAAACCTGGATAGGTTGACTTGTTTGAGATAAAAATTTGGCATATTGAGGCATATATTAAGTAGGTTGACAAGTAGGAACCTGGGGTCTAACTGACGTAGGTTGAGAAACAATAAGATGATTAAAAACCAAACCAGGTTGAACAAGCAATGTGGGGTGCCAAGGATTAGATGCAATTCCCGAGAATGGAGGAATCGAATAGGAAGGAACACCTACTTGTGACATTTGATTAGGAGATGGAGACATACAAATAATGGGTTTCCCCCTTGTAGAGGGATAAGGAGAATATGGAGATATCTTCCCCCTAGGAGGAGGTTACCTAGTATAGGATGGAGTAGACTATTGTAGATGGCCTAATCCACTAACAAATGAGCCATATTGCTACTCCAAAGAAGGTTGGGGCACAACAAGTTGAATGGGTTGTGAGGTGTTCATCAAAGAAGTACCATATAACATTCTCGATGAGGATGACAAGGGATAAGTCCACGGACTAGTTGACGCACCAGAAAAAAGTTCCAGATAATGACTAGTAGCCAGGTGGTACTAAAGGACCACCATACAAGTGTGTTTATGGTGAAGTCACAAACATGGAAATAGACGTAACTTCGGTTTAATCACTCACGAAAACAGATAAATGTTGAGAAACCGTCACTGACTCAATCATGGTTAAAATTTTGAAAGAAGTTGGTTGAGGGAAATTCAAAGGTGAGTTGAAATGAAGAGTGCTAGGCAAAAGAGCTTATATTGGAGTATGAGTAGGGAAAGGATGAACTTGATAAAGATGAGTCTGTCTTAAATGGAAAGGAGAGGAAGGTCAAGACTCTTCTTCAGTAATTTTCTCGATAATATAAAGACTAGGTGGAAGTTGATCTCCATCAAGACCGAGATATATGGGTTGTGGTTGAATCAAGGGTAGAGGAAGAGATGAAGAGGACCCTGAAGTAGTACGTTCAGTTAACTGAGGCTCCTCAGGTTTTAATGTATCTGAATCAAGAAATTCAGGTTAAATGAACTCAAGTAGTTAAGTTTCAAGGACTTCAGGTTCGACAAGATCAGACTAACCAGCTAGTAAAGAGGTGATATCAGGTTTAGTACTTATTGGAAGTGATGATTCTGGTTGGTTAATTTTGGGTGTTGTTCCAGAGGGAGTATATTTCGAGGTACCACTTTTGATAGTTTATGTATTTTTATTATTTTGATGACTAGGTGTTGCCTCTGGACGTAGAAGATGCAATATTTGCATTCTAAGTGAACAATGGGGTTGTTGAGGGTGTTCTTCCATGATGGTTTAATAAATTTTAGTACTTTAAAAATAAAAAATATATTAAATAAGGGGTAACTAGGAAGAAAGGGATTACTAATTCACTGTGAACTATGGAATACCATTTCTAATATGTGCATGCAATCTCCTCGAATTCTGTGTTTGGTGTATCATAGTGGATAAGGCATTTGAATCGGTTACCTATGATGGGATAACAACCTATAGGGGACTTCCAAAATATACCCGAAGGTACATGGAATTGCAATCCATAGTAGTGTTTTCTAATGCATCCTATACGATAAGAAGTATTTCGATATACTTTTCATACTTGGAGAGCCATCTGATATACCCAAATGTACATGGTGAACAATTTGGTATACTTATGTATGTGGAATACCAACTACCCCCAGAATTTAACACAAACAAGCAATGACAACTCCTACGTTTAAAGATGTCGGAACATG
Source organism: Pinus taeda (assembly GCA_000404065.3). NCBI lineage: Eukaryota > Viridiplantae > Streptophyta > Pinopsida > Pinales > Pinaceae > Pinus > Pinus taeda. The sequence goes on along the minus strand of APFE031211027.1, from coordinate 27,122 downwards.
TCTCTAGCCTAGACCTTTGTGTGTGTTGTTAATGTTCCAAATTGAGTAAATTGTAGAGTTTATATTTGATTATGTTTCAGTTTTAAGCATCATTGTTACAGATCTATTTGGGCATCACACCCTCACAATTAGATCAGTACAAATAGGGCTCATCAAACCCTAATTAAATTGATACATGCCCTAGACAAGTCATCATATTGAGTGTTTTCATCCATGAAATTTTCCTAGTTTGAAACCCTGCTGAAATGTCTCCTTGGGACACCAACGCAGCCTTGGTTAGTGAAAACTTTTCTGCATAGTAGGTAGGCCCATTCAAACCTACTTTGTAGAGCACTTAGGTCCACTTAAGCCTACGCTGGGCGAAGATGAGCGAAATTGGCATAGGATTCTTGGAATATTCCTTAATTCTAGAACATTCTAGAAGATACCTAGATCTTATCTCATCATATGAGCTTGACTTTGGATAGGCTATGGATCATCTAATCCTCTATCCTCTCATCCCTTTCTCCATGGAAACTAACTATCCAATTATGGAAAACCATTCAATACCCTATTTATGACAAAACCACTTGCATTTCCCTATAAATTGACCACTCATCATAGTGATCAGGGGGGCTAGAGCTTGGATATTATAGATAAATACTGTTGGTTTAGAGACTTGAAATCATTGTAAAGTAATGTTATGCTGCTAAATTGATGTTGCTATTGGTGTGATGAGGGTTTAGAATAAGTTCGATGAGTGACATGAGATCAAACCACATTGGGTGTAACTTATCCTTCTATTAATGATCCAAAATGGATCCAAAAACCTCTAAGTCTTTATGCATATTAACTATCGGAAACACTATTGCAAGGGAAAACAATGAAAGAATGGTGGAAAATAGAGCTAAGCAAAGGTGGAAGTAATGCTGCATAGGAGCCATCGGATTGGACCGATCAACGGTTCAGATCAAATCAAAATATCACAATTGGGAGAGACCAATGGAGTACAATGGAGGCAACCCTATGGAAATCATGATAGCGATCAATGCGATTTAACGAGGACCGTTGATCAAGCACGTAGATCAATGACCCAAATCAAATCGCAATATCGCATCGCTATAACATAAAGGAAGGACTTACCGAGGGCCTAAAGACCATGTGATATGTGATTGAGATATATCGCATCGTAGTGATATAAAGGAGCGGGGCCGATACAATATGCAACTTGCGATAGCCAGACCCGACGAGTTTTATAAATGTGACTCTATAAGTTTTGAGTTCCGATATAAAGGAGTTTGTTGGGCTTTTCTATGTATTAGCGCATTTCTGTATATAAACCGAAATACAAAAGGAAGTGACCCGAAGTGATAAAGCCAGAACTGAAAGGTTTATAGATGCGGCTTTGTGTTATTTGAGTTTCGTAAGAAGCGGGATTTTGGGCGGGCCTCAGGCGGTAAGTGGTATTGTACGGGCTCCGCTCAATCCCATACATTGGCCGACACGTGGCTTGGTGCAGGAGAGAGAAAACCACTTTTTCGGGCGGGTAATCTCCGTGCACATAAGCCACCCAAAATAGATATCAGTTGTTGGATCGAAGATCACGCAAATCAATGGTGGGCTTGCAATAGCGACCAAAGGCGGACTTGATAGGATTATAGGGCAAATTCAATATTATTTGAAGTCCGATAGAAAGTGTTTTATCAGATTTTTCAGTGTTTTTTTGGTATTTCTCTGTGTAAACAGAGAAATGACTTTTTGGGATTTCACTCGCGCCAGTGGTCCTTTCCATTACAAATAGGTGGCCACCATATCTTAGGGCATTTAGCAATGATTGCTAAACGCTCCAGAAGGAGAGGAAGGGACAATGGTCGTAAGCCAAAGAGCTCGAAAGGGGAGACGAACAGAAAAGCACCGATAGGCTTAAAAGCCATTTAATGGTAGAGAGCAGTTGTTGAGACAGAGAGAAAGCAAAAGATAGAGAGCAAGAGGGAGAGTCTGTGTACACTTGTAGACTTGAGGATTTCAAGTAAATCCTTGTTGTTTTGTCACTATTGTGTTGAGACTTGGTTTGAGCTCACATTTGTAATAAGCTTCTCTTGAAGACATAATATAGAGGTCGACACTGATAGTTGGACCAAGAGACGTAGCTAGGAAGTCTGGTGAACTCGATTATTTGCTGTGTTGATGTGACTGTTATGCTTTCTGACTACTCATTGTCTATATTATTCGCAATATTTTTGATCCGTTGCACTAAGTAATATAGGAATTCCTTCACATGAGTTTGTAATACCTTTATATTGATTTAAGATCTCATTTTCAGATCAAGTGGTATCAGAGCATTTGGTTTTGGTTTTGTTAAGGTTAGACAAGCTTGTGCTGGATTTTGAATGCTAACTAGATTAAAGCTCAGACTAGGAGACAGAGAACTTGTTGAGGCTAATCTAGAGATTAGAAGAGTCTATTCTCAGAGGAGAATGTCAGAAGAAACTCCATTGGGATCAGAATCTCAGTTCATGGACAATTTTATGGCCATGCGAGCCATGGTGGAAGAGATGTATTTGGAATTTAAGAAGGGTCGAGGTGAAAGCACTTCAACACCTAAACTAGACAAAGGAACAGAGGAACCTTTTCCAGTTGCCTCTCTAGAAGGCAAAGGAAAAGGAGGAAGGTCTCCTCCACCATCTCCTCTATCATCACTTGCCTCATCATTTTCTTCGCATAAAGCTAGCCCTGATAAGAAAAAGAAGAAAACTTCTTTGATTAAATTAGATGTGAAGTTTGATTTGCAATTTATGATGGAGAACTAAATGCAGAGAAGCTAAATAATTGGATAAGAAAAATTGATGTATATTGCATGGTGAAGAACATTGATTCAGAAAGGAGAAAGATTCAGCTGGCTAGCCTTCGACTTGGAGGAACAGTACTAGTATGGTGGGAAGGTAAGACACAAGCTGATCTAAAAAAACATGGTAAAATCCTTTTTACCTAGAATGACTTTGTTTCTTCTATCAAAAAGAAATTATGTCCTTTAGCTTACATGCAGCAGGAAATGATGAGTTGGCAAACTCTTCGCCAATTGAAGGGTCAGAGAGTACAAAGTTATACTCAGGAATTCAGGAAAAGCGCTTTAACTCTAGGTATATCCTTGGACTCACCTGAGACTTTATTGAAGTATATAGGTGGTCTGCATGGTTATTTAAAGCATACTATACTCATGTTTAATCTCACTAGCCTAGATGATGTATTAGTTCAAGCAACACATCTAGAAGCTAGAGGTAAGAATGTAAACCCAGAGGTTGGGGGAACATCTAAATATTCAGTAAGCAAGAACAAGGAAAAGAAGAAACTGAAATGGAAGGAGAGGAAAGAAAACAATGTAAAGAAGGATAAACCTTCATGCACTCATTGCAAGAAAGAAGGACACGATGAGGTGCATTGCTAGTCTTTGCATCCAGAATGGAGACTTAAGAAGTTTGGTGGTAAGGAGAGAAAGAATGTTGCAGCTATTCAATAGGACTTGGGATTAGATTCAGGCGATGAAACAATAGTTACAGCCACAGGTATTAGAGGTTATTAGATTTAGAGAATGCAGAGATAAAGAAGCAGGTACAGGAGTTGCTTGATAAAGGGTTTATAAGACCAAGCACATCACCATGTGGATCTCCAATCGTGCTGGTGAGAAAGAAAGATGGTTTGTGGAGAATGTGCATTGATTATAGAGCACTAAATAAAATAACGATCAAGAATCATTATCCTCTACCTCGTATTGATGATCTATTAGATCAATTGAAAGAAGCATTTTACTTTTCTAAGTTAGACTTGCAAAGTGGCTATCATCAAGTCAGAGTTGCAGAACAAGATGCATGGAAGACTGCTTTCAAGACAAAGCAAGGGCTATATGAATGGTTGGTTATGCCTTTTGGCTTAAATAATGCTCCTGCTACATTTATGAGAGTTATGAATGATGTACTCAGACCTTTTATTGATGATTTTGTAATTGTTTATTTAGATGACATTCTTGTTTTTAGTAAGACATGGGAAGACCATGTAAAGCATGTAAAGCAGACTTTAGATGTTTTAAAAAGAGAGAATCTCTATGTAAAACTATCAAAATGTGAATTTGGAAAAACATCTTTAAATTATTTGGGTCATATTGTAGGGGTGGTGAATTAAAGATAGATCCCTCTAAGGTTGAATTCATTGTGAACTGGACTAAACCCAAATTTGCTGCATAGGTTAGGAGTTTCCTAGGGGCAACACAATACTCGAGAAAGTTTATTGCTAACTTTTCATTGATTGAAGCTCCATTACATGCTTTAACAGGATTGAAACAGGTGTTTAAGTGGGGAGGCAAACAAAAGAAAGCCTTCGACACCTTAAAAGAAAAAATTAGTACAACACAAGTACTAGCACTGCCATATCTTCAACATCCATTTGAGATTGAGATAGATGCTAGTGACTATGCCATGGGAGCAGTGTTGATGCAACATGGTAAACCCATATGTTATCATTCTGAGACATTTACTTCTGCAGTGGTTACTTATCTCACATATGATAAAGAATTATATGCATTAGTAAAAAGTGTGAAAAAGTGGAAACATTACCTAATGGGTAAGGAAATAATCATACACACAGATCATCAACCACTTCAATATTTGCACTCACAAACTAAATTGTAGTAATCAAGACATTATAGGTGGATGGGTTTCTGATCCGAATTGGATCCATCAAAGATTGGCAAAGAACCATGACTTTATCAGGTTGGGACGAATCTCTAAAAATTCAAAAATAGCGATCAAAAACACCCTGAACTAGTGGTAATGGCAGCCAACATGGAACGACGAGGACCTTGGTCAAAGCATGCTGATCGAGGCCCATGGAGACTACGCAGGAAGAAAAATTAGCCCCTGGGAGCCCCGGATCGGGAAACAGAGGTGGATTTTGATGCGCGATTAACGCATTACCGCTAATCGCGCATCGCTGGGAGAACAGGGCTGAAATGGAGGAAGCCTTAAGCACTCGGACACATGGCGAACCGAAGAACCACGAGAGAAAAGGCAAAAACACTAAAAGGACAAAGGTGGGGCCCGCACTCTAGAAACCAACGGTATTGATCGGAGCACCCTCAAACGGTAAATGGTTTTAGGGAAAGAGGAGCGATCCTACTCAACGATTGACGCGTGGCGGTGGAGGTGAGAGAAAATCACCATTGATCGTGCGTTATCAGTCGAGCAGGTCAATCACGCGGGATGTGCGTATAACGTTGGATCTGGGGAATCCAGATCGGATGGCTGAGATTGTGCCCGATGAAGGAAGTAGAATTGATGAAGGATTAAGCTGCGTTTGTAAAGATTTGAGGTCCGTTTGACCGCCACGGTGGAGGAAAAATGCATCCACGATGTAACTAAAGAAAACGAACTGACGAGCAGACTGGCACTATTTAGAGGGGGAGACGTGGCCACTCCCTGAGCGTTCATGCTAACATCGAAAAGGGGACTCCAAGCGCAGCTGAAGAAGGTGAAACGACAGAGGCAGAAGAAGAACCGAACAAGCATGAGAATGAAAAAAAACCATAAACAGAGAGACAGACCAGGGGCATAAGTGTGGGAGTCAGTCAGAGTAAACCCCAAAAAGGAGGACTGAACACGGAGAGATAGAAACTAGAGAAGAAGGCAGTAAAGCAACAACAAAAAGAGACAGAGGGCCGAGCTGACTAGCGGCAGCGTCGAGCATGAGAGCTTGAGAGATTCAAGCCATCCCATAGAGGAATCTGTCTAGGCTGAGCACCACGTTGGGCTCTTGCCACTGTAGACCAGAAGGTCATAGAGTTGGTAGGAAGAAGAAGAGTCTGTGTACTCCAGTGGCTTGGGGAATCCAAGAACCACTCTGCCAAGCAAACCTGCCTCAGGAGAACTCACATTGAGTCCGTGCATTATAATTCTCTGCTTAAAGACACAATAAAACAAGGCCACCACTGAAAGATGGACCGGAGACGTAGCCCTGGAGAATAGGGTGAACTCCTTATTAAAATAGCTTGTCTCTTTGTGTTTTCTTACTGTATTTCTCTGTTGTCTTTCCATTTTAGATGTCTGTGTATTGGCAATTTGATCGATCTATTGTTTCAATAACACAGAACACACACCAGCACATGAGTCTGTAATACCTTTGTTTAATAAATCTTTAACTGATGTCACTCATAGGGTGAATATCAGATCAAGTGGTATCAGAGCATTAGGTTGTCAGGGTAGACAAGCTTGTGTTGGTTTAGCTGTGAATGCTCACTAGATCAAAGCTCAAATTAGGAGAAGAAGCGTTGGTGGAAACTAACCCTGAAATTGGGAGAGTCTATTCTCGGAAGACAATGTCAGAGGAAGGTTCTATGGGGCTAGACCCTCAATTCGTAGAAAGTTTCCTAGCTATAAAGTCTATGGTAGAAGAAATGTATAAAGAACTTTAGAAAGCACAAGGATGAAGATTCATCAAGTTCTAAACAAGATAAAGAAGAAGATGAGTCTCATTCCCATGACCACTCAAAAGGAAAAGGGAAAGAGAAAAGCTTTCTCACACCTCCTAATAGCCCTATGCATAATAAGAAAGCATGTTTGATTAAGTTAGATGTTAAATTTGATTTGCCTATATATGATGGAGAGCTAAATGCTGAAAATTTGGACAATTGGATTAGACAAATTGATGTATATTGCAGGGTACAGAACATAGACTCAGACAAGAGTAAGATTCAGCTGGCAAGCCTACGCCTAGGAGGCACTGCCTTGGTTTGGTGGGAAGGCAGAACCCAAGCTGATATGAAGAAGTATGGTAAGACCATATCTGTCTAGAGTGACTTTGTTTCTGCGATTAAGAAGAAGTTCTATCCATTGGCCTACATGCAACAAGCCATGATGAGCTGGAAAACTCTTCGGTAGTTGAAAGGGAAAAGTGTGCAAGGGTATGCTCAAGAGTTCAAAAAGAGAGCATTGATGTTGGGTATCTCATTAGACTCACCAAAAACCCTTTTGAAGTACATTGGTGGTCTACACAGCTACATGAGGCATACCATCCTCATGTTTAACCCCACTAGTATAGATGAGGTATCTGTACAAGCTACTCATCTAGAGGCTAAAGGGAAGAATGGAAATCCGGAAGTTTGGGGATCATCCCAACCCACTGTAAGCAAGAGCAAGGAAAAAAGAAAGCAGAAGTGGAAAGCAAGGAAGGCAAACACTGCATAGAAAGGCAAAGCTTCATACACTTACTGTAAAAAGGATGGGCATGATGATGAGCATTGTTGGACTCTGCATCTGGAGCTGAGACCTAAGAAGTCTGAGGGAAAGAAGAAGAAGGCTTCTACAACTATTCAGAAAGATTTGGGGTCAGACTTGGGAGATGAAGCAATCATTGCAGCCACAGGTATAAAAGGTAAGAATTCTAAAGCAACTACGAGTAATTCTACTCAATCTGTTATTGATGAAGAACATGAGAGAAAAAGACATGAGCTTTTCCATATTCAAGTTATTTCCAAAAATCAAAAGATTGATACTTTGTTTGATAGTGGCTCACAAGTAAATCTAATTTCTGAAGCAATTGTAAAGAAATTGGGATTAGCAACTACACCTCATAAGAAACCATACCCATTAGGATGGTTGAATGATAAAGCACAACTACAAGTGACTAGACAGTGCAAACTCAAGTTTTCTTTTGGGTCAGCATTTGTAGATGAGGTTGAGTTAGATGTAACTCCTTTGGATATATGTGGAATTGTTTTGGGAAGCCCTTACTTGTATGATAGAAAGGCTCTTTTCTATAGAGCTGAGAACAAGTATCTACTTGTTAAAGGTGGAATCGAATACTTTGTAAGAGATCACAAGCTCAAGAATGATTATACTCTCATAAACTCAGGACAGATGAAAAGAATGATAAATTAATGCAAACATTTCCTACTGATGGTTGTAAAGGAAAAGAAACCTGATAAAACCAATGTATTTGAGGGCTGTAATGTTGATCAAAAAGCTGATATAGAAAAGATTGTTTCAGAATATAATGTCTTGTTTCAAGAACCTAAAGGTATGCCACCCAAAAGGGGAATAGTTCATGATATTATTTTGCAGCAAGATGTTCCATTGCCTAACATTGGGATGTATAAGTTGTCTGCTTTAGAGAATGTTGAAATTAAGAGGTAGGTGTAGGAGTTGCTTGAGAAAGGGTTCATCAGGCCTAGCACATCACCATGTGGGTCACCAGTCATTTTGGTGAGAAATAAAGATGGCTCGTGGAGAATTTGCATTGACTACCAAGCACTGAATAAGATAACAATAAAAAATCGTTATCCCCTTCCTCACATAGATGTTCTTTTAGATCAATTGAAGGAAGCTGTTTATTTCACCAAGCTAGATTTGCACAGTGGATACCATTAGGTCAGAGTTGCAGAGCAAGATGCATGGAAGACTACTTTCAAAACAAAGAAAGGATTATATGAGTGGTTGGTTATGCCTTTTGGCTTAACCAATGCTCCTGCTACTTTCATGAGATTAATTAATGATGTACTCAGGCCTTTTCTTGATGATTTTGTTATTGTGTATCTGGATGACATTCTGATTTTTAGTAAAACGTGGGAAGAACACTTAAACCATGTTAAGCAAACATTAAATGTTTTGAAAAGAGAAAAGCTTTATGTTAAACTCTCAAAATGTGAATTTGGCAAAACATCTCTAAATTATTTGGGTCATATAGTAGGGGGTGGTGAATTGAAAATAGATCCCTCTAAAGTGGCAGTCATTGTAAACTGGCCTAAACTCAAGTTTGCTACAGAAGTGAGAAGCTTCTTAGGAGCAACACAATATTGGAGGAAGTTCATCTCAAACTTTTCCTCAATTGCAGCTCCCTTACATGCTTTGACAAGATTTGAACAAGGTGTTTTAGTGGGGAGGCAAACAACAAAAAGCCTTTGACACTCTTGAAGAAAATATTAATACAACACGATACTAACACTGCCAAGATCTACAAAGACCATTTGAGATCCAAACTTGATGCTAGTGACTATGCCATGGGAGCAGTGTTGACATAGCACAGTAAACACATATGCTATCATTTTGAGACTTTTAATTTATACAATAGTTAAACTACCTACATATGATAAAGAATTGTATGCATTAGTTCGAGTGTGAAAAAGTGGAAACATTACTTAAATGGGCAAAGAGATAGTAATACATACTGATCATCAACCACTTCAATATCTACACTCCCAAACTAAGTTGCAGCAATCAAGACATTCAGATGGATGGGCTTTCTACAACAATTTCATTTAGTCATCTGATATAAAAAGGGCATACATAACAGGTTGCAGACATGTTATCTAGACCCATTATAATGCATCTACCATACTTAAGCATAATTTTGTGCTACATGAAAGCTACATAGAACAATATGCTCAAGATATGGACTTTAAAGATGTACATGCAACTTTGAGTCAAGGCAAAAGAGTAGAAGAACTAGATTATCATATAAAGGACCGACTCTTATATCATTGTGGGAAACTCTACATTCCACAAACTGAGAGGATAAAGATAATAAGGGAAGCACACACCTCTATGGTATCAGGCCACTTTGCGGTAAGTAAAACAGTTGCACAGTTGCAAATATTCTGTTATTGGCTGAAAATGAATGAGACAATTTCTAGATATGTAAGAGGGTGTGCCATGTGTGCTAAAAGCAAGCCCAGCAATAGAAAACTAGGCTTGTACACTCCATTTCCAGTTCCTTCTCACCCTTGGGAAAGTGTTTCCATGGATTTTGTTGGAGGACTGCCTAAATCTAGGAAAGTTCATGATTATCTATATGTTGTTGTGGATAGGTTCAGCAAAATGTGTATTTTGTTACCTTCTAATAAACAGATTACAGCTGAAAAAACTGCAAAATTGTTATTTGAACATGTATGGGTTCATTTTGGATTACCCACTTCCATTGTATTTGATCGAGACACCCGATTTGTGGGGAGGTTTTGGTCTAGTCTGTGGGAACTGATGGAATCGAAACTAAAGAAAAGCACAACTTTTCATCCACAAACAAATGGCCAGATAGAAGTAGTAAACAGGACAATGATCCAGTCACTGAGAGGGTATTGCAGCAAAAATCCTAAGCTTTGGGATGAACACTTGTGTTATGTGCAACATGCTTACAACATAGCCAAACACTCTTCTACACAGAGATCTCCTTTTGAAACCCGTTTTGGTTTAACACCAAGGTCCCCTTTGGATTTTGTCTTTGGTAAAGATACCATGGTTGATGGACACAATGATGTGGAAAAGGAAATTAGGTTCATTGAACAAATCCAGGAGATCCACCAGGCTATATAGGAACAGTTGGAAAAGAGCCAGGCCAAGTACCAGGCTAGGCATGATAAGCATCGGATGGAGCATAGTTTTCAAGTTGGAGACCAAGTCTAGCTGTATATTAGCAAGGACAGGATGCAAGGAGAAGGTAAAAAGCTAAAACCTATCAGGTATGGACCCTTTAGGATACTTGAGAAGATTAGTGAAAATTCTTTTCGCCTTGATCTACCAGCTTACATGCACATCTACTCAGTCGTAAACGCAGATTGCTTGAGTTTGTTTGAACCTTCAATGATTGAGGACCCTGAAGAGTAGAGTCAATTACCTTCTGTTGATGACCTACTACCTAAATATCTTAATGAATTATGGAAGATACAATGCTGGATAGGAAGGTAAGAATGACGCGCAGTGGAAAAGTGGAATACCTCAGGAATGGGCTCAAAGGTTCAAAGCCAAGCAGTGCAAAGTGGATTGAAATTGGAAAAATGAGAAAACAATATCCTCACTTAGTCGATGCTTGAAAACCAAATTTTGTTGGTCCAAAAGCTCTTTCAATGGGAAGGCTGTGATCCGAATTGGATCCATCAAGACTGGCAAAGAACCATGATTGTATCAGGTCAGGATGAATCTCTAAAAATTCCAAAACAACGATAAAAAACACCCTGAACCAGTGGCAATGGAAGCCAACGTGGAACGACGAGGACCTCGGTCAAAGCGCACTAACCGAGGCCCATGGAGACTGTGCGGAAAGCAAAATTAGCCCTTGGGAGCCTTGGATTAGGAAATAGATGTGGATTTTGATGCGCGCATCACTGGGTGAACAGGGCTGAAATGGAGGAAGCCTTAAGCACTCGGACGCATGGAGAACAGGAGAACCACGGGTGAAAAGGAAAAAGCATTAAAAGGACAAAGGTAGGGCCTGCACTCTGGAAATCGGTGGTATTGATGGGAGTGCCCTCAAATGGTAAACAGTTTTGGGGAAAGCAGAGCGATCCCACTCAATTATTGACACGTGGTGGCGAAGGTGAGAGAAAACCGCCATTGATCGCGCGTTATCAGTTGAGCAGGTCAACCACGTGAGATGTGCGTACAACGCTGGATCTGGGGAATCCAGATCGGACGGTTGAGATTGCACTCGATGAAGCAAACAGAATTGATGAAGGATTAATCTGCGTTTGTAAATATTTGAGGTCCGTTTGACCACCACGGTGGAGGAAAAATGCATCCACGATGTAACTGAAGAAAACGAACTGATGAGCAGACTGGCGCTGTTCAGAGGGGGACACATGGCCACTCCCTAAGTGTTCATGCTGGCATCAAACAGGGGACTCCAAGCGCAGCTGAAGAAGGTGAAATGACAAAGGTGGAAGAAGAATCGAACCAACATGAGAACGAAAAAAACCATAAACAGAGAGATAGACCGGGGGCATAAGTGTGGGAGTGAGTCATAGTAAACCCCAAAAAGGAGGAATGAACACGGAGAGACAGAAACTAGAGAAGAAGGCAGTAAAGAAACAACAGAAAGAGACAGAGGGCCGAGCTGACCAGCGACAGTGTCGAGCACTAGAGCTTGAGAGATTCAAGCCATCCCATAGAGGAATCTGTCCGGGCTAAGCACCATGTTGGGCTCTTGCCACTGTAGACTAGAAGGTCATAAAGCTGGTAGGAAGAAGAAGAGTCTGTGTACTCCAGTGTCTTGGGGAATCCAAGAACCACCCTACCAAGCAAACCTACCTCAGGAGAACTCACATTGAGTCCCTGCATTGTAATTCTCTGCTTAAAGACACAATAAAACAAGGCCACCACTGAAAGCTGGACCGGAGACGTAGCCCTGGAGAATAGGGTGAACTCCTTATTAAAATAACTTGTGTCTTTGTGTTTGCTTACTGTATTTCTCTATTGTCTTTCCATTTTAAATGGCTGTGTATTGGCAATCTGATCAATACGTTGTTTCAATAACATAGAACACACACCAGCACATGAGTCTGTAATTCCTTTGTTTAATAAATCTTTAACTGATATCACTCATAGGTTGAATATCAGATCAGTTTCTACAATGATTTCATCTTGTCATCAGATATAAGAAGGGCATACATAATAAGGTTGCAGACATGTTATCAAGACCAATCATAAATGCATCTACTATACTTAAGCATAATTCAGTAATGCATGAAAGTTACATTAAACAATATGCTCAAGATGTAGATTTCAATGATGTATATACAACTTTAAGTCATGGAAAACAGGTAGAAGAATTGGATTATTATGTAAAGGACCAACTCTTATATGATTTGGGAAAGTTATGCATTCCACAAACTGAAAGAGTTAACATAATTCGAGAAGCACATACTTCTCTAATATCATGTCATTTTGGTGTAAGTAAAACAGTTGCACAATTGCAAAGGTTCTATTATTGGCCAAGAATGCATGAGACAGTTTCTAGATAGATCAAAGGGTGTACTATGTGTGCTACAAGCAAGCCCAGTAATAGAAAATTAGGCTTGTACACTCTACTTCCAATTCCTTCTCGTCCTTGGGAAAGTGTTTCCATGGACTTTGTTGGGGGATTGCCAAAATCTAGAAAAGGTCATGATTATTTGTATGTTGTTGTGGATAGGTTTAGTAAAATGTGTATTTTGATACCTTGTAACAATACAACTGAACAAAAAACAAAGTTTTTCTTTCAGAATGTATGGGTTCATTTTGGTTTACCCACTTCTATTGTATCTGATCGCGATTCTCGATTTGTTGGGAAGTTTTGGTCAAATCTATGGGAGTTTATGGACACTAGGTTGAAGAAGAGCATAGCATTTCATCCACAAACAGATGATCAGATAGAAGTGGTCAATAGGACAGTGATCTAGTTGCTCAGAGGCTATTGCAGCAAGCATCCCAAGCTTTGGGATGAGAACTTGTGCTATGTGTAGCATGCTTAATAGCCCAGTAATAGAAAATTAGGCTTGTACACTCCACTTCTAATTCCTTCTCGTCCTTGGGAAAGTGTTTCCATGGACTTTGTTGGGGGATTGCCAAAATCTAGAAAAGGTCATGATTATTTGTACGTTGTTGTGGATAGGTTCAGTAAAATGTGTATTTTGATACCTTGTAACAATACAACTGAACAAAGAACAAAGTTGTTCTTTCAGAATGTATGGGTTCATTTTGGTTTACCCACTTCTATTGTATCTGATAGCAATTATTGATTTGTTGGGAAGTTTTGGTCAAATCTATGGGAGTTCATGGACACTAGGTTGAAGAAGGGCATAGCATTTCATCCACAAACAGATGGTCAGATAGAAGTGGTCAATAGGACAGTGATCTAGTTGCTCAGAGGCTATTGCAGCAAGCATCCCAAGATTTGGCATGAGCACTTGTGCTATGTGCAGCATGCTTACAATTGTGCCAAGCATTGTTCTACTCAAAGATCTCCTTTTGAGACTTGTTTTGGTTTTATACCAAAGTCTCCCTTGGATTTTGTCTTTGGTAAAGAAATAGCAGTTGATGGACACAATGATGTGGACAAAGCAACCAAGTTGTTCGACCCTGAAACTACATATCACCTACACATTTTCCTAAACTTTTTCCACCCATTTGGACCTCATAAGCTATCAACATCATTGCATATTGATTCTAAAAGGGCATTTAAAGTGGTTTTCTAGCCATGTTTTGTGTTTGCTGTTTGAATTAGATTTTGCTTATGAGCTGTGGAATGCAGCCACTTTCCGCAACTGTTTCAACTTTTCACAGCTGTTTTTGTTAAACTCTAGGTTGCAGGTGTCATTCGGCAAAACCAGATAGGTGGGCAAGTTAGAAATGACCTAGACATGGATCAGGTCCTATTGGTCTAGCCAGATTCATTAAGGAAATCTGTGGTCAATGGTGGTTAAAGGATGGTCTACCGAACGAATCCTATGGCAACTGGACTCTGTTTTCAACAACGTGAAGGATTCGTGGCCATTTCTAGATCCCTGGAGTCATGTTGACACCTGTAGGCTATCCCACGATGTGAATCCAACAGCCGCTTTTGATAGATTTAATAATCTCGGCAACCATCATGCTAAATCCATGGACGCTGGCTTTTACGTGTCTTTTGTTGACGTAGTTTCACAGGAAAATAGTTATGAAGTTTTTGTTATAAATAACGTGTTTCTATACGCATAAAGTTAGTCTTTGTGAATGTAATTTTGCTATTAAAGTTGCTGTGCCATGACACTAGTCCCACTGTGGTAACGCTGTTTTGAAATATAAAAGAAGACTCTGTTTCTATATGATTGCATGAGCATAATTCTTGATTGATAGTTTGTTCACCGTGGCTGTGCAGAGGGCCCTTGCACATTGAGGTTTCATTTTCTTACTACTGTAAAGTTTTATGCATTGTTTTCTCATTTCATTCACATATATTTCATAAGTTACCCACTTGTGTATATATTTCATCCATTGTATTAACATTTCGTTTCTGTTCATGATTTTACAAGCTTTGTATATTGCTATTAACGCTGATCAGTGTGTATGTTTCAGGATAGAGTAGGCCTGAGTATTTTCTTACAGTTTTTTGCAATAACTAGTGACATGGAATTAGCTTCTCTGCTGACTTTGCTTTTCTTAGTTTTAATTCCATTTATGCTTTGATTCCAGTCTTGTTCGCTTGGTTTAGTAGTTAGTTTAGATATCAAATTACTCATGTCATTGATGTTATCTCCGAAAGCCATAGCTTAGACTACCTGGCGAGGTATCAGACTATGATTGATGTGATTTGATTTTAGTTTTACTTTTCTGCATTTAGATATCAGATTGCTCATGTCATTGATGTTATCTCCGAAAGCCATAGATTAGACTACCTAGTGAGGTATCAGACTATGATTGATGTGATTTGATTTTAATTTTACTTTTCTGCAATTAGATATCAGATTGCTCATGTCATTGATGTTATCTCCGAAAGCCATAGCTTAGAATACCTGGTGAGGTATCAGACTATGATTGATGTGATTTGATTTTAGTTTTACTTTTCTGCAATTAGATATCAACTTGCTCATATAATTGGCGTTATCTCCGAAAGCCATAACTTAGACTACCTGGCGAGGTATTGAACTATGAATGATGTGAATTGATTTTACTTTTATTAGATTGCAATTTTTGATTTGTTTGAGTGTAGTAGCTTAATTCATTTTTTTGTATTTAGACAGTAGTAGAGATAGTGATTTCATGATCAATAGTTAATTATTTGTTTGACTTGAGTAGAAACACATTTTCATTTTTTTTGTTCAAGTATTAATTCCATCATTAGAATATTCTAAGACCCTCTGGAGTGTTAAGATCTGGAAATCATTATAGAGGAAATAATTGCCTTAAAATCTATATCCATACTTGCCTTCTAGAGTATTCTTAAAACTTAGGGATAGAATTTCCATTCACATTAGGAGATAAACGAAGATAAAGACCCCCAAAACAAAATAAAAATAAAAAATGACAAAAAGTAAGAAAGAGGTTATATTGCACATATAGTGCGCCACACTTCATTAACTTACGAACCCCAGATTGATAATTAATGTAGAAATTTAGGACATACTAAATTGACCAAACACAAGTTCATTGAACAAATCTAGGAAATTCACTAGGCAGTACAGTAACAATTGGAAAGAAGTCAAGCAAGGTACAAGGAGAGACATGACAAGCATCAGGTTGAGCATAGTTTCCAAGTTGGTGATCAAGTCTGGCTGTACATCAGCAAAGACAAAATGTAAGGTGAAGGTAAGAAGCTAAAACCAATAAGGTATGTAACTTTCAAGATACTTGATAAAATTGGTGAAAATGATTTTCGCCTTGATTTGCCAGCTTATATGTAGATCTATTCAGTTGCTAATGCAGAAAACTTGAGATTGTATGAACCTTCATTGATTGAAGATCCTAAAGAGCAAAGTCAGTTTCCTCTATTTAGGATATGTTTCCTAAATATCTCAATGAGTTACAGGAAGATATAGTTTTGGACAGGAAGGTGAGAACTATGCGTGGAGGGGATGTTGAGTACCTGAGAATAGGGCTCAAATGTTCAAATCCAAGCAAAGCACGATAAATAGAAGTTAAACAAGTGAGGGAGTTGTATCCTCACTTGATCAATGCCTAAAAACCAACTTTTGGTGGTCCAAAAGCTTTTCAGTAGGAAGGTGTGATCCAAAATGGATCCTAAAAACTCTAAGTCTTCATGTATATTAACTATCGGAAACACTATCGCAAGGGAAAACAATGAAAGAATGGCGGAAAATAGAGCTAAGCAAAGGTGGAAGTAACGCTGCATAGGAGCCGTTAGATCAGACCGATCAACGGTCCAGATCAAATTAGAATATCGCAATCGGGAGAGACCAGCAGAGTACATCGGAGGCAGCCCTATGGAAATTGTGTTAGAGATCAACGTGATTTAACGAGGACCATTGATTAAGTGTGTAGATCAACGACCCAGATCAACTCACAATATTGCATTGCTATAACACAAAGGGAGGACTTACCGAAGGCTTGAAGACCATGCGATATGCAATTGCGATATATCGTATTGCAGAGATACAATGGAGCGGGGCCGATACAATATGCGACTTGCGATAGCCAGACTCGATGGGTTTTATAAAAACGGCTCTATAATTTTTGAGTTCCGATATAAAGGAGTTTGTCGGGCTTTTTTGTGTATTAGTGCATTTCCGTATAAAAACCAAAATACAAAAGGAAGTGACCCGAAGCGATAAAGCGGACCTGAAAGGTTTATATATGTGGCTTTGTGTTATTTGAGTTCCATAATAAGCGAAACTTTAGGTAGGCCTCAGGTGGTAAGTGGTATTGGACGGGCTCCACCCGATTCCATACACTGGATGACACATGGCTTGGTGCAAGAGAGAGAAAACCACCTTTTCGGGAGAGTAATCCCTGTGCACATAAGCCACCCGAAATAGATATCAGCCGTTGGATCAGAGATCACGCAGATCAACAGTGAGATTGCGATAGCGACCAAAGGCAGACCCGATAGGATTATAGGGTGGATTCAATATTATTTGAAGTCTGATATAAAGCATTTTGTCTTGTTTTTAGTGTTTTCCATGTATTTATCTATGTAAACAGAGAAATTACTTTTTGGGATTTCACCCGTGCCAGTGGTCCTTTCCGTTACAAACAGGTGGCCACCATACCTTAGGGAATTTAACAATGATTGTTAAACTCTCCAGAAGGAGAGGAAGGGACAAAGGCCGGAAGCTAGAGAGACCAAAAGGGGAGACGAACAGACAAGCACCGATAGGCTTAAAAGCCATTCAATGGCAGAGAGAGAGAGAGTAGTTGCTGAGACAGAGAGAAAGAAAAAGCCAGAGAGAAATAAGGAGAGTCAGTTTACTCTTGTAGACTTGAGGATTTCAAGTAAATCCCTGTTGTTTTGTCACTATTGTGTTGAGACTCGGTTTGAGCTCACACTTGTAATAATTTTCTCTTGAAGACATAATATAGAGGTCAACACTGATAGTTGGACCAGGAGATGTAGCCAAGAATTCTGGTGAACTCCTTGATTATTTGTTGTGTTGATGTGCGTGAATGTTATGTTTTTTGACTTCTCATTATATATATTATTCACAATCTTTTTGATCCATTGCACTAAGTAATATAGGCATTCCTTCACATGAGTCTGTAATACCTTTATATTTATTTAAGATCTCATTTTCAGATCAATCAATCAATAAATTTGTTTGCTCTTTTTCCAATGCTTTTGTTTATATCTATGATGAATGTATGTTCAAATGTTGTCGGTTCCATTTGTTTACAATAAATAGATTGTATGCTTTGATCGTTGTCGTCTTCTTTTTATGTTGGAAGGTACCAGTTGAGGGAATTCAATTTGAGCGAGAGTGATGGGAGCAACTCAAGGAGATAAAAGAAAGAGAAGGATTACAAGTAGGTTCCTTTATCTTATTTGTTTATTGTAGGAAAAGGTTAAACATCTTTACTTCAATTCACTAGAACAAAATGACTAATTAGTTACTAAAAACACGACTAAAATTTGCATCTAAACGACTATTTTTTGATCAGTGACCAATAATAGATAATTTACAGTATCTTATAATGCGACCAACTTTTAGTCGTTTTTAGTTTAGTCATTAATAGGTTGTATCAATTTTATTATCTAGTAGTATATTTAGTCATTAATTTAGACATTGATTTGGTCATTGATTTGGTCATTGATTTAATCATTGATTAATTAATGACCAAATATACAACAAAATAAATTACTAAAAGATCACTGAGAAAACAAATTAATGACCAAAGAAATATGAACAAAATGTTGGTCATGTTATAAGATACTGTAAATTAGCTACTAATACTCATATATATGCAAATTTTAGTCATCGTTTGAAACCAATTAATGACCAAATATGTATGACTAAATTTTAGTCGTGTTATAAGATACTATAAATTAGATACTAATAGTCGTATATATGAAAAATTTAGTCATCATTTGTAATCACAAACTTATCATTTGCATTAGTCATTTATATTTTTTGGTAGTATCATATTTATTATATAAATTACTACTTTAGTAGTTTATATTCATTTCATTTATTTTCATTAAAAATCGTTATAAGTAACTAATTTAGTCGTATATTCATTTTATGTGTTCATCATTAATAAACATAAACTACCAATTTAGTAGTTTTAAATTGATTTTATGTTTTTATTATTAATCAACATAAATTAATTAGTATGATTTTGCAACTAAATTAAAAAAAAATGGTATACAATATACATGTTTGTATAATATGAAAATGCAAAGTTACATATGTTAATTACAATACTAATTAATATCAAGTGCAACTATAAATAATTTCAACCACATAAATTATATTATATAAAATGTCAAGTATTACAATATGAGTTTCAAACTTAATATTGGTTGGAGCACAATTTGCACATGAAATAATGTTTCATCACTTCAAAACATTATCATTGTGTTGCCAAGGCATTGTAGGTGAATTCACCAACTCCGAAGACTTGACCATTAGTCTTTATGTGTGTGTCTTATGTGGGATATTGACTCTATGGGTACCAATAGACCAGTTCTCTTCTCTTTCTCTTTAATTTTCATTTTGTCGCTCTAGTGTTGTTGTTCTCCTATTTCTTAAATTCCTGCTTCTTACCACCAATACTGAGTTGATTTCCTGAAAAAAGAAATACAATGCAAAGTATAAGACATGAAAGTCGATGAACACTGGAATATAAACTAAAGTAGACTATAAAAGATTTATATGATATATACCTCACCATCAACAATATTGTTAATGTCATTTTTCCCCATAAAAGCAAGAAACTTGAATAAGTTTTCTTTAGTAGGGAAATAGTGGCCACTATGTGGCCAGATGACCTATATAAACAAAGCAAATAATACATCACCATAGAATAAATTGTGTACCTACTATGTTCTCAGTGTACAACATTTGTTCATGAAATGTTATCTTCAACTAATGTAATAAATGCCACACATTTCTATCCCAATATTTTGAATTCCCATGTTTATGGTACATTGCAATTTTGATTTTATCCAACATAATCAAATACATTGGAGCTCACAATTTCTATTAAGAATGTCTCATGCTCCACTTTTGTAGTTGTATTGTTTCCTCTAGTTATCTTTAAGAAACAATGACACTTCAACAATAAAACTGATCAGTAGAAACCTAACGGGTGGAGCAAAGTATTGCTGATACAATAAGACTTTGTAAATTGCGATACTAACCAAGAATATAGCTTCAACATAGTAATCTTCAATTGCCAACATACTATTATGGGGGAATCGGAATCCAATTCCCAAAAGCCAACAAATAATGTATGCCCCTTGTTTTCCATATAATTAATTGAGCAAGATTTGCACATGCAATTTTCATTTAGAATCTCTGAAATGATTCTATAAATATTCAAAGCAAACTTAATGTTACTAATTCATTTTTCTCTAATGCAGAC
Source organism: Pinus taeda (assembly GCA_000404065.3). NCBI lineage: Eukaryota > Viridiplantae > Streptophyta > Pinopsida > Pinales > Pinaceae > Pinus > Pinus taeda. The sequence continues at coordinate 6,834 of APFE031211027.1, read as the reverse complement.
AAAACTAAATATGCTAAGTTTTTTTTGAGCTGGAGAATTATGTAATTGATTGTGTCCAAAATCATTGCTTATTGTCATGACTGTTTTTTTTAATGATTGGGCAATGGGACTATATTTGATCAGAAAAAATATTTTCCAGAATATATTCCATTTTTCTAATTCAAAGCTAAATTTCCTTCCAGTTTATGACGTTCAAACAAACTATAATCTTTTTCCTTTAACAAGTCACTTTTGTAATATATTACTAAATGAGTAACTATGTAATGAAGTTATTAGTGGTGGAATACTAATAAATAAAAAATACATGCAATAAATAACACCAATATGTCCTAGGAATGCAAATTCTTTATCGTCTTGGTTGGAAATATTACTTCATGAAAACAACATATTTGACAGAGAACTTTTCTGAAACTAACCAACGCCAGTGTATCCAACAACAATGACATTTCTATTGGCATGCCCTCAAAATGTGTGGAAGTATCAAACATGTGTATTGCACTTCCCTATACACACTACTCTTTCTTCGTGTGTCTTCACAGGAAGCCCTCAAGTTCGATACTCTTGCAAGTACTGCTACAAATTTCTAGTTCTAAAGGCACTCAGATTTCAAATAGATGAATGTGTTAGCACTCAGGTTTTTTCCTTAGAATTTATTAAAGAAGGAATGGCTCGAGATAACCACAAACCAATATTTTAGACTCAGGTTCTAGCCAACCTAAGTCCAGAGAGGGCTCTCTCTTTAATATTTAACTTTGTTTAAATAAGATTTCAGGCTAGTTCTTAATGCTCAGGGTGTTTTGTTTTGATTAGGTGGTGGAATTAAGGAAACAGATGGGCAGAGCAAGTATTTAGGCCATTGGGCTATGGAGTCAATCAAGAAATGCTTAACTGGATTTGATTTATCACTAAGGTAAGAGTTCACAGGGCAGGCTAACACAACAAGAACAAATCTGAAGGTTTCAATGAATTGAAAGTCTTAACCAGGGCCAAGGGCAATGAAGAATCCTTAACTGGGATTGGGATGAAGAAAGGAAGGATGGCTAGTAGTAAAGGGCAATGAAGAATCCTGTACTATGGGCCAAAAGGGGGGATGAAATACGGAAGTAAGGGGGAAATTAACAATCCCCAGATCAAGGCAGTTTAGCAGAAAACATAAATAAAGCAAATAGTTAAAACATAGAGCACTTAAGCTAATTATGATGATATCATTCATTGTTTTCCTTTAATATTTTATAAGAACACATATGAAAATATCATAGCATAAAGAGAAAATGAGATTTAAACAAAAGTAAATGAAACTTATTTGTTTCCAGTCATGCACAAGAATCGAGTGAAATGTCCTCAGCTTTATTTCATAATCCAGTAAACCAGTCTAGTCTTGAGTACAATAGCTCCTTAGCTTAAGACAAAATGTCTTCAGAAATTATTTTTAATCCACCCTAATTACTTTAGCTTGTGAAGTATTTATACAAAATTTGATACAAAATATCTCATAACTATATGAGAATTAATCTAGGTAACAAAAACTATCTTCAACACAAATATAGAGACAGATGGAAATCTATTTGCTTGTTGTCCCTTTATTTGTGAATGTGCTGGCTGCTGGAATTCAGGTTTGGCTCTGGCAGTTGCTTTGGTAGTTATGTGATGGATTCACTCTTATCTTTAACCTACTGATACACTTTACCTGTGTTGATTAATCTTGTATTACCTGTTTTTACCTGGCTATTATATTTACCTTCTAGATTTACTACAGTAACTTATAGTAAATCTGTAAAATTGGTCCACCATTCACTATCTGGTAATTTTATTCTGATCATTTTCCTGTAGATTTCATCCGGTTCTGTATATTTGGAAAAATTGGGTTTGCTTGTGAACAAGAGTTTGATTTCATGTTCTATATAGAACAAATTCTCCAGGCCATCATGAAGTACCTTTCCTGTGGGTAATGCTTTTACTCTCGAAGAACTAGCTTGGCTCTTGGATTGTTTGTGCAATCTGTCAATGTAATCCTCTTGTGTCATTAATTTGTCATGTATGACCAGAGGACTAGGAAGTCCTTTTCTCAAAATGCCATATTTTAACATGAAACTGTCGATGTCTGCTTGAATGCTTTGACATTTTTTCTCCAAATTAGACATCAGGTTCCTCTTAGTAAGAACCTTCTTTATGTCAATGATAGTTGTGGTTTTGTCCTGAATTTCTAATTCATCCAACTGCTACCTGTTTCTATTGTTCAAAAAATCTATCAATTGATTTGCTTCTTTAGGTTTGTCTCCTAGTTCTTCCTTTGTCTTTTGTATGGCTTCCATGGCTGTTTTGACTAATTCAGTTTGCTCAAAAATAACCTGAATGGAAGGCCAAATATCATTGATGGAATCAATGATATTGGTCCATAGTATATCATTGATATCTCCCAATGGTTTTTGTAGTGTCAAATCCTTTTCAAGGATTCTTATTCGTTCCACCATCCTTTGGTTTTTTCGTGCTTTTTCTTTAGTCTAAATCTGTGCAAGTTCACAACTTGTTTCCAAACTTGTTACTTGGTCTTTTAGCTTCTTCAGTTCTGTGGCTTGGATGTTCATTTGTTCCATAGCCTTAACCAATTCATCCGTTCTTTCTGTTGTTTTCCTCATACTAGTTGATGTACCTGTGGCTGAAGTAGTACATGCTAATGGCAATGCTATTGCTGTTGGAATTGTTGGTGCCAAAGCAACTGCCAAAGTGGAGGGTATTGCTATGGAAACTGTAGGAATTACAGTATGAGGAGTGTTGGCCAGCTCACTCTACTTAGACTGCATTAACTTCACCAATTCTTTCGTAGTTTTCTTTAATTGATCATTTAACTTAAGGACTAGGTCCATAGGTTCTTCCTCCTTTTGTTTTTCTATAACTTCAGCAGTTTGAGGATCGTGAAGGGGAGGGATCTTGAGCTGCTTCTTAAGTGCAGCTAAATCATCATTTTTCCTTTTTAGTAATTGCTCTGCTACTTTGACATCCTTGGGATCATGTCCCAGCTCTATGATCAAGTCCTATAAGGAATTAATTCTAGTGTCTTTGGCCTAAGATGAGGCTTTTTCCAATTGAAGCTGCGCTGATGTGTTATTTAGTGAGTTCTGCAATTTTTGAGTTACGATTGCTTTATTGGTCAACGTGGAGTAAACCATTTCACATGTCTACTTATGTAGCTCTATTTGATCAATTGGGTGGATGTCCTTTGCCAAAACCTTAAAATCAGTTTCAAATAGTCAACGATTGATTTTGGTTGTTGCATAGTTGGCTTAAGAAAGCTCATTTGCATCTTGCCTTCCTTTATATCAAAGGCTAACATCAGCCTTGTTTGGTTTCTTGGGGCCATATTCAAATAATGGGCATAGCTTTTCAGCTTTAATCTTTCATTCCTTGCTTTGATTTCTTTATATTTTTCTTTAGTATCCAGGCTCTGACCAGAAGGAGCCCTGAAGGAAGATACCTTGGTGCTTTGTTGCCTTTCTAATACCTAGAACTGTGAGGTGGATGGTGAACCTCCTGAAGGGATAGTGTGCCCACTTTCTGTCCTTTGTGCTGCTATGTTTCCTGCTGTTTCCTCAGTGTACTCTTGTTCTGCATATGGGTTTAACCTCTGACTTTTAGCAAAAGTTTGATCAATAGGCTTGCTAGAAGGAGTGGCCTCCTCTCTGTCTCTTTTAAGGTTTCTTTCCTCATTGAGAGGAGTCTGCAAAACATGAGGATTGCTCATGATTTGTTTAGGTTGAGCAAGCTCCTTTGAGATTTCTCACTGTTCAGATTCTTCTTGTTGTCCTGAAAGCTCTTGTTGTTTTGATGGATCTCCTTGTTCTAATGATTCTGGTTGGCCTAATGGCCCTACTTGCTTTGAAGTATGTCCACTTTATTCCTGTGACTACCTTTGATATGGAGTTTCTTCAGGCACCTATACAAATAAACCTTCATCAATCCTCCTATCTAAATCCACCAATACATTGTCAACTACAACCTCTATACTATATTAATCTACTAATGTGTTTTCCCTCCATTCAGATTGATTGGCATAATATTCAATTTCTGGGATCCTATGGTGGATGTAAGGAGATAACTTATTTTTCTACCTCTTATCACAAATGAAGCTGTGGGGATCATAGGTCCATTTGAAACTCTATTTTAATCTCAATCTCTGGATGATTTCATCTACGTCCTTTCCTGCTTCTCTGCTGTTACAAATGAATGGTCTAAGATGATGATCTTTTATTTTTTGTTGGGCCTTCTTCTTGGTTTTAACAAAATGAGTCTCATTAGAGTTGATCATTTGCCTGTTGTACTCTAGAGCAAATAATCTCATGGGGAGATATCTTGGCATTTTGTAAGGTGGCAACTCACATCCATAGATTCTGATCTCTGTATGGTTTTGGTACAAGTACCAATCCCTACTTTGTATTGTTTTGACAATTGAAAGATTCTTTTGATGTCCGAACTGATTCTGGAAGGAGGACTTCCTCGCAACATGGTAATCACTAGGTGTACAAATAGATCAATGAAATCTGTATATGAGTAGGGAGAATTAGACCTGTGGAACAGAGGGGTCCAGAAGACGACAGATCTAGGATTCTGTTTGGTATCAAGATTTTGTACAAAGAAGGAAAACTTATCAGTCTGATAGTAAAAAAATAAATGGTAGACTAATGAATATTTGAACACTCTTTCATTTTCGAATCTTAGAAACTGATCATGCATTTTATTTGAGATGAATTTTGCATGATCAAATTTGACTGCCAGAGGCTGTCCAGGAGTAAAAATGGACATGTAGGAAAAAATGATATCATCTACATATTCACTAGTGGTAAAGCCTAAAATACATGATATCATTGATGTGATATCTTTGCCTAGATCGGAAAATAAGGATGACATGTAAGGAGGGGGGTCTTTTGGCATGTGTTTTTATTCAGCAATGAAAATATGTAGGATTTGCGTACTTCTGGAACTAGATATCTTGGAGAATCTGTCAAGCAAGTCAGCAATGGTAAGGGGGGTTAGGTTTTCACCAGGTTGTAACTGTAACATCTCATTTATGGATTATGTAGTGGTAGTGAATATGACTTTCTGATCTGGGGTCATTACAGCTCTTATGATAGGGTTATAGTTTGCATGACAGTAGTGAATAATCTCTGGGAAGACATGAACACTAGGGAATTGGTATTTAGGCAGGTTTGATTCCCAAAGGCCTATCTTATTTGCATGGTTCAAGTAGTTATCTCGATGTCTGCAATGCAATTTCAAAGGGGATTCTTCAAAGGTGAGGTCTTTAATCTGAAAATCTTTGTCAGCCAGGGGAAGATGGTCCAAATATCTATGGGGAGTAGTAAATGGCATGATATTCAAGGGAATTGATATTCAAGGGAAATTGGACACAATTGGTCTATTTCAGAGTGTTTTAGGACTATCAGACAACTTAGCTTACTAAATTACTTAAATTTTAAAGCAATTTAGCTCAGGCTAGGCACAAAAATAGGGTTTCCTAGTAAAAAATAGGATAAATACATGGTTTAGGTTGTTTGAATGTAAAATGGTGGTTGTGTACTATTTGCAGGAAGCACACAGGTCTGCACAATGGTTGAGAGTTCAGTGGCTATAGAAGGTCAACGGTTGGTAGCAGGTTGACAACTCGAACATACTCTGTGTTTGCATGGAGAACAAAAGGTTCTTTTCTTGGTAAAAAATGGAAATAATGAGTGTTTTTAGTTTATCTGCAAAGTCAATGATTTTGGCAGGTATAATGGAAAATGACAGCTGGCGCCAACTGATGGAGGTGACATTTTGTCGTGTAGTGGAGGTGGTAAGCAGAATCTATCACACCGCTTTTGGGAACTTGGCGGTATTGGGAGAGGTCCTCCCAATGCCATTCATCGGGTGACATGTAGCAGAGGGATGAATAGTAAAACTGCTCACATTGAGTGGGTAAAGGTCGACATCGGAGGCTTCCCGATATGAGTGCCAGTCATTAGATGTGAAGGGGTTAGATCGTATAGTAATTGGGAACATGACTTGATCGGGGAGTTAATGGAGGGGCTCGACGGGATTTTAATTATGGGTTAGGGTGGCTTAATAACGTCGGGGGCGATGTGATTGGGGGAAGGGTTATTAATTAATCACGGTTTGATCAATTAATCCCTTTCTGTAAGGCGAAGGGTTATGGCTCTTAATTAGTCGCAACTCGACTAATTAATCCATTTAATTATTTATTATTATGGTTTATTTCTCAAACCATCAGGGAGGGATATTTAACATATGGGATTTTAATTAACTATACAGGAAAAGGGTTTTGTTCCTTGGGAGTTAAATATAATAAAAGTTAAAGTTAATATGAAATGGAAGTGAGAACAAATCGCGCAAAGTATAATGCCTTGACACATTTTCTCATGCATTTGAATTTATGCATCATAACTTAGGCTTAATGCTCTTTTATGGGTTTTTATGTAAACAAGGGGTTTCAGGTACGGTTAATTACTTTTCCTAGGTAAATGGTAATTTTACCTCAAGAAAAGGGATTTTTAGGTGAGATGAATGTTTATGAATAGAGTGAATGTTTGTAAAGGGGTTAAAGTACTTTATCCTTATAATTTATTGGGCCGAGGGTCCAGTCCCTCCAGAAGTCAGAGAAATGCTCTGAGTCCGTTTAACTTAAAATTTTAGGCACTTTGATTTTTGCTTGCGAGAATTAGTGAAAAAGTGAAATGAATGGGGGGGAAGTTAATCACTTGAATTTGTAACTGTTCCATTGTCATCCACACTTTAAGCGATTTGATGATGAAATTAAATGACAAGATAAATCACCATAATTCT